>SJYX01021393.1:296761-316259 GCA_006410675.1 Oreotragus oreotragus | reverse complement strand
TGTCAGAAACTGTCAACTCAAAGGCAGGGAACTCTCTGCCCCGCACACCAGGTGCCCGCCCAGCAGCAGAGGGCCAGGTCACCGTGGTCTGAAAGCCTCTTTGCCAGATCAGCAGGTCCTCCTGACGAGTGCTGGAGATTCTGACTGCCCTCAGCATGGACTGCTGGCCCTCAGCTGCTAGACTCGCTCCACTGAGAGGGCAGCCCCACCCCCAGGGTCCACAGCGATCGGGAGTCTGAGCTGGAGACCCCAGAGCCGGGCAGGAAGCTGGGTGCCAGCAGAGTCCTCCTCCCAGCCGAGCCTGCCACCTCTCACAGGAAGCCCTCTCACCAGCACCTCTGCACGCCCTCTGTGCTGGCGACATGCCAGATGATTTTAGCTCCTGGGGCCCGACAGAACCCCGGCTGATGCTAAGAAAAAAAACTATGACACGTTAAAGATGGTAAAGCAGGCTTTATTCAGGACCTTTGCAGTGGGCTTAGGGACCCCACAGTGGGGTTTTGCAGTGGGAGGAAGAGACAGGCCTCAGCTCTTAATACAGCCTGGCCGNAATTCCGTTTGGGGAACAATTAGCCTAGCATATGGTCTAATCACATTTTGTCTTCTGATTAAAAAAAAAACACACACACACAGAAAACTTGGAAAATAAAGACTGACATGGCTTTATCATGTTTCTTTCAATTGTGGGCCTTCTCATGAACATGAGCGTATCGCAGATGAAAAGACGCTCAGCACCATCTGGCCCAGCACCCTCATTGTACTCGGGGAAACTGAGGCCCAGTGACGGGATAAGCCCGGCCCAAGTTCTTGGGCCCTGAGATGCAGATCTATCGGTGTTTGCCTCTTCCTCTCAATAACCAGAGAAGGCAGGCCCTTTAGTACCAAACTCCTAGGGTTCTGGTATCTGGAGAACCTGTGGCTACAAGGTTTCACACCCTGGGGGCAGGAAGGGACAGCAGAGCCAAGAGCAGACGTGGATTCCCAGCCAGAGGCCCCCTCTCCCGTGTCCCCATCAGTCAATGGTGTGCAGGCCAGCGATGCTTGAAACGCATTGCCACCCACCTAGTCCCTAAGGGATCCAGATGGCCTCCACCAGCTAGATGCTGCAAAGCTGTTTGAAAGCATGAGGACCCGCCACCGTGATGCTGTGAGACAGCCTGCTCCCTGCCGCCCCTTCCCAGCAGCCTTGCTCCCTAGGCTGAGTTTCGAAGGCCCGAGCAGCGCTGGCCCACTTGGGCACAGCCGGACATGACTGTATTTGGGGTTGTCTGTTCAGTGCTGGTCCCTCTCCCGCTGCAACATCAGATCTCAAGAGCGGGAACAGTGTGTGGGGCTCCCCTCACAGCCTCGCTCTGTGCGGCAGCCCTCAGTGTCCTGGGCCACCTGTGCCATCTGACCGCTCCCAGCNCCGTATCTGGGATTGTCTGTTCAGTGCTGGTCCCTCTCCTGCTGCAACATCAGATCTCAAGAGCGGGAACACTGCGTGGGGCTCCCCTCACAGCCTCGCTCCGTGCGGCAGCCCTCAGTGTCCTGGGCCAGCTCTGCCAGCTGACCGCTCCCAGCAGGATGCTACTGTGAGCTTAGAAGGCTTTCCCCACTTTGCACTGTGTTATTATCTTGCTCCTAATAGCCCAGATCAGTGGTATTCTCGTTGTCCTCACTTTGCAAATGGGAGCCCCGGGGAGACGCAGGAGGGAGGCAGCACGTCCGAGATTACTCACCAGACCTCACCTGCTATGCCATCAGCTCTCGGGGACTGGGACTTGCCCACTCAGAGAGGCAGGGTCCCGCAGACACGTGCAGGCGTCCCAAGTCTTAGCTGAATGAAGATCAACCTGCCCCTGCTGGTGAGAGTTTCTGCAAGCTGTTCTCACTGCCGCGGTTCAGCAGTGCGGGTGTGGGGTGCAAAGGTGACCCCCGAGCACCATCACCCTGAAGGGAGGTCTCAGTGAGACCCCTGAGCCCACACTGCAAAGCCCCAGTACATGAGAGCGAGGCGGGGGCTCCAGGCAGGGACAAGCCCTGGCACCAGGCAACGCCCAGAAGGATAAGCGCGAGGCCTGTACCACCCCAGGGCCCAGCCCGGCTCTTTCTCAGGCTGCTGAGGCCCCGCCAAGTGGCTCAGTTGTGGGTCTGCAGACGGGCCTTCCACAGGCCCTGCAGGCTTGGTGGACCCTCAGCAGCACTCTCCACACCCCCGCCCCGCTCCCAGAAGCCCTGCCACACGCATAGCCACAGGACAAACCTCTGCTGGTAAGACATGGCCCCAACAGCACCGACCAGCTGGGAAAACACGGCTCGTTAGTTTTTAATTAAGAGAAAATGTATTAATGTGTCTTGATCTTCCTCCCTGAGCCGTCCCCCTCACCCCCTGCAGGGCCTGGCAAGTGGCCGGTCAGAACACCCAGATGCTCACAAGTCTGCTGCCGCACAAGAGAGCCACCAGCCAGGGCAGCTGTGTGTGCGCCAACAGAAGGGGCCCTGGACCTCGCAGGTGTGCACTGCTGTGTTACGTTCCTCCTGCTACACGGTGATGATGAGTCCATCTGGCCAACACTTGCTGCTGATGACCCAGTGGGCCCGCAGAAAGCATAGGTACAGCCTCTCGCTGTGGGATCATTCAAGGAAGAGACGTGCAGTCCAGGCGTGGGGCTCGTGGAGCATGCAAGACGGGATGCCTGGGGAAATCTGGAAGGCTTCCCTGACATCTGGGTCCTGAAGGATGAGTAGCAGCTTGCCTCCAGGGGCAGGATGGGAGAAAATATTCCAGACAGAAGGAACAGTCCTGTCCAGAGTCACAGAGCAAGGAACCGTTGAAACCCAGGTCTCTCTGACTTCAGTCACTGCCCTTAAACCCTGTGCCCCACTGCTACGTATGTGATGAGTCTTGAATGCCACGCCAAGGCCCAGAGAAAGGTCAGGGGACGGGGTGGGCTCTGACGTAGCTTGAGAAAGTTCTGCCGAGAGTTTGTTGGATGGAAGGGGAGATTTGGGAGACATTTCTGAGATACAGTCCATGGGTTTGTAACCAGTGGGATATTGGGCGAGTCCCCTCACCTGTCTAGACCCGAGTGTCTTAGTGTAAAATGGGCCACGGGGATGTCTTCTGTCCCTGGCCCTGCCCACCTGCCGGTTGTAAGGAGGAGCAGGGGGACCCTGGGGCTGACCCAGGGGTCCTTGGATCTCTGAGCTCCTTGAAGCAGCTGCATGCCCTGGGCGTGTCCCCTGACCCAGAAGCCTCAGACCTGTCATCCAGAAGAGCTGCTGTGAGCCCAGGAATAGCCGGGCCACGTGGCTCTCTGAGTACTGGATCCAGCGGAGTGAACACTCAGGGGTGCCAGCTGGTCCCGAGCCCCAGCCTATAAAGCAGCGTGTGCAGCTCCAGGAACGGGGGGAGGAGGTGACCAAAGGTAGAGCCTTTGTTTTAGGAAAGAGGGTTTAGGGGGAGAAGTAACACAACTTTCTGTATTACCGAGATATTTAATGATAATATGTAATGATTTTAAAGTAAGTTTTCAGGAAGGCCCAACAATATAAGCAATTATCATCATAGAAAAGCCGGATGCTGAGTAGCTCGGTCCGGGGCTTGCTGACACCAGGAGCCACCTGGGGCCATCGGGGTGTCCCCTCTGCCCTTTGGTCTCAGTGCTCTGGGGCTGACACCTTGAGAAGGTCAAGATGCCAAAAGCCTGTCCCTGGACCCTGCAGGACCCTGGGCCAAGCTCTCTGTGTGGACTGTGGCCATTGATCTTCTCAGACCCTCTGAGGAAAGGGCCTCATGACCCCAAGCACCACCCAGGTCTGGACGCTGCGGCACCTCCGCCATGTAACTCCCCCTCCTGCCAGAAAGCAGGAGCTCCCTAAGCCATATGCACGCTGGACACTGTCCCCAGGGTCCTCACACACCCAGGAAGTATAGGCTACCCAGGCTGTGGGGTCCAAGGGGAGACAGGTGTGGGGAAGTCACCCCTGAGAGGCCTGGGACCAGCTCTTAGGGCAGGAGACAGTGGGCAAGCAGCCTTCTGGACGAGGGTGGGCAAGTGTGGGAGAGGGGGTACACCGGAGAGGCCGCAGCAGGCAGAGGTGCCGTCCAGGCACAGGGAATGCAGGGGCCAGCCCTGAAAGCCGTGCTGATGGCACAGGATGCCACACAGAAGGAGCTGCAGCTACTAGGGAGGGCCACGTGGCCACGGTACAGTCAGAGAAATACCAGGAGGCCCCAGAAAGGACTGAGGGGAGGAAGGGCTTCTACACCGAATGCTTGGACGCCAGGACACACCTGGGCTTGGAGACTCCTGAGCTAGAGGAGGAGAGAGCCCTAGTCCTGGGCTCTCAGAGCTCTAGGGACCCAGGAGGCCACGGACCCCACAGAGCCCCCACTTCCTCCACTCTTCAAGCCAGATCATCCCTCCCCAAACCTCAGGTTGTGTGACTGTGACCACAGTGGCCCTCCAGGTGGGGTGATGAGNGCCCTAGTCCTGGGCTCTCAGAGCTCTAGGGACCCAGGAGGCCACGGACCCCACAGAGCCCCCACTTCCTCCACTCTTCAAGCCAGATCATCCCTCCCCAAACCTCAGGTTGTGTGACTGTGACCACAGTGGCCCTCCAGGTGGGGT
Source organism: Oreotragus oreotragus (assembly GCA_006410675.1). Lineage (NCBI taxonomy): Eukaryota > Metazoa > Chordata > Mammalia > Artiodactyla > Bovidae > Oreotragus > Oreotragus oreotragus. Next base: position 311,643 of record SJYX01021393.1, on the reverse strand, counting down.
GATGAGGAGAAGCGCTTTCAAAGATGTGGAAGGCAGGTGTGCACTGACTCACACAGGTGCAAACACACACACACGCGCACGCACACACACTCGTGCATCATCTGCTATCAACCACAACAAAGAGATGGCGTGAAATGCAGCCAACAGATGGGAGCCTGCCGAAATGTCAGCCAGAAAAAACAGCCCAAGTCAGAAAAACACTCACACAGGTGCAAACACACACACACGCGCACGCACACACACTCGTGCATCATCTGCTATCAACCACAACAAAGAGATGGCGTGAAATGCAGCCAACAGATGGGAGCCTGCCGAAATGTCAGCCAGAAAAAACAGCCCAAGTCAGAAAAACAAAATTCCAGTTTAGCAAAATCCTTTCCTCTTCCCTCCCTCCTAAGAGAAAAATTCCCATGGAGGTCCCTGGGACGTTGGCAATCCAAGACGAGTTATTTATTCAGGACCACCACCCCATCGCACATGGTAAGTACAAAATGGGAAAATGCTTTTGGATTTCGAAAGGGGGTTGCAGTCACAGATGGTGCCTGAACATGCATAAATTTTGTTGCTGTGTGAACAGATGGAAACTTGAAGGAAAAAATTAAAAAAAAAAAAAAAAACTTTAGCATTCATCTGCCAGATCATCACGGGGCTGAAGAAGAAGGAGTTTGTCCCTTGACTAGAAGACTCTTGGTCTTTCGATCTGTAGGATGGGGCAGCGAAATTGTGCCATGTCCAGTGGTCAGTCCTACCCAGGTTTAATTTCTGGCCTGCCATTTACCAGCTGGGAGAACTTAACCTCTCTAACCCCAAGTCCTTCCCCAAGGCTTCCCAGGATTATCAAAAAAGAAAAAAAAAAAACTTCAGCATTCATCTGCCAGATCATTGCTGGGCTGAAGAAGGAGTTTGTCCCTTGACTAGAAAACTCTTGGTCTTTCGATCTGTAGGATGGGGCAGCGAAATTGTGCCATGTCCAGTGGTCAGTCCTACCCCGGTTTAATTTCTGGTCTGCCATTTACCAGCTGGGAGAACTTAACCTCTCTAACCCCAAGTCCTTCCCCAAGGCTTCCCAGGATTGCTGTGAGAATTGATCTGAGCAGTGTACGCAGGCCCAGCACGGAGGAGGACCCGACAAATGGCAGCACCTCAGGCCAGTGTGGAGGGGCCCCACTCACCAGATAAAGCCTCAGGTCGCCTGGACGGGAAACTGAGATGCCAAGAAGCCTCGGGATGAGCCTACAGCAGAGCTGGGGTCGGGAGAGGAAACCGCTGTCTCCACACATCTCTCTTCCAGAAGACGCCTGGGGTCTGGGCAAGAGACAGAAGCCGGGGTCAGTGGGAGGCTCAGTAAGACCTTGGGAATGGGGAGGACAGTTCAAAGGGAAGGTTCTATCCACCCTGCCTCACTCTCAGTCAGTAAGCAAGTCAGTCCTGTGTCTCTGCCCCAAAACAGGAGTCCACCTGTGGTGGGTGGCTGGCACAAATGACCACAAATCATCACCCCCGCCTGTCTCTGGGCCCCTTGTCAGGCTACCTGTCAGGAGTTGGAGTTTCCCTGTCCAACCTGGCCTTGTGACCTGCTTTGACTGATAGAACGCAGTGGATGTGACAGCTTGTCCATTAAGGCCAGATTTCCACTCTTTTTGGCTCCCCGCCTCCTCCAGAGAACAAGCCTTGCTGGGAGACATGGGGTGCAGAGCCAAACTGAGGACCCAGACACGGAAGATCAAGGTGAAGATCAACAAAGCCACCTAACCCTCAAGTGACTCCATGCGACTGAGTGAGCCTGCCAAGCCCAGCCTGGGTCAGCAGAACCCTGAACCAACCCGCCGATGCACGAGCAGAAATCTGCGCTAATAGTGGTATGGCATGGAGGTTCAGGGGTTGTTATGTGGCAGCAGACACTGACTCTCCATCTCCCCCAACCTCATGCTCCAAACCAGCCTCCTCACCCTGCAGGAAGTTGGGGGAGAGGAAGATCTCATTACAGACCCAGAATGGTGTGTCAGAGTGTGTCAGTGTGTCAGAAACTGTCAACTCAAAGGCAGGGAACTCTCTGCCCCGCACACCAGGTGCCCGCCCAGCAGCAGAGGGCCAGGTCACCGTGGTCTGAAAGCCTCTTTGCCAGATCAGCAGGTCCTCCTGACGAGTGCTGGAGATTCTGACTGCCCTCAGCATGGACTGCTGGCCCTCAGCTGCTAGACTCGCTCCACTGAGAGGGCAGCCCCACCCCCAGGGTCCACAGCGATCGGGAGTCTGAGCTGGAGACCCCAGAGCCGGGCAGGAAGCTGGGTGCCAGCAGAGTCCTCCTCCCAGCCGAGCCTGCCACCTCTCACAGGAAGCCCTCTCACCAGCACCTCTGCACGCCCTCTGTGCTGGCGACATGCCAGATGATTTTAGCTCCTGGGGCCCGACAGAACCCCGGCTGATGCTAAGAAAAAAAACTACGACACGTTAAAGATGGTAAAGCAGGCTTTATTCAGGACCTTTGCAGTGGGCTTAGGGACCCCACAGTGGGGTTTTGCAGTGGGAGGAAGAGACAGGCCTCAGCTCTTAATACAGCCTGGCCGTGTGGGAGTGAACAGCCAAGGACACAAAAGGGCACATCATGGGTGGTGGGGGTTCTGTCTAAAGCGGTCCAGCAGGATTCTTGCCGAAAACAGGCCAGAGTGATCAGACATCACCTGGGGAGGCGGGGTCAAGAACCTGGTTAGGCATCACAGGTGGGAAGTTCTTGTTAGCCTTCTCAGGGTTCTTGCTAAAACTAGATTCTAAAAGGAAGTATACAGATGGACCTAGGAAGTTCAGAAGCCTGACTAGAGTTTGGTTAAGCAAAGAATCTTTGTCACAGACACCACCCTGAGTGGCTGTGACCCGTGGAGGTGGCGGGGCACGCTGCCCAGCAGGGTGGCTGAGGCAGATGGCATGGTGAGCTCTGGGAAACAGAGTCAAGTTCTCAGGGCTCTGCCCACCCCTAGTCCCGGGAAGACCCTCTACCCCAGCCCTTCCTGTCCACTGAGGCTTGCTGCTCCAGGGAGGGGTCCCCGGAGCGATTCCCAGCCCTGAAAGAAGGGTTTGTCTTCTCCTCCCACCCACTCTCCTTTTAAAACTGCCCATGGGTTGTCTTATCTGAAAATATCTCCCAGAGAATATTGCAGGCCTCCACAGTTTATGGAGAGTCCCACTCTTCAGAAGCACACGCACACAGGATGCTTTCTCAGGTGCAGTTACCTTTGTCAGAAATGCCTTTCTCCTACTTTTCTATCCAGGAAGCTCCCACTCACCCCTCAGGACCTCACTCGGATGACACCTCTTCTGAGAAACCTTCTGTGATTTCCCTGGGCAGAGGACATGGTCTTCTGGGCTTGTTTCAGCTTGGGTTGTTCTCCTTGGGTGCTGGCCACAGGTTCACACACTATGGTTCGTGGGCCAGATCTAGCCTGTGCCTTAGTCTGGTAAGATATTATCAGGATTATCCGAACATTTGTTTATACGCTGTCTGCGGCTGCTTTCCTACTACAACAGCAATGAGACCATATGGGCCACAAAGACAAATTATCTATTAATACTGTCTCATCCTTCCCAAAATGTTTGCTTACCCTTGCCCTCGACCATGAGCTTCTCAAGATCAAAGACAAGGATCAGGGCTGCTTGCCTCTGTCCTGCAGCCCTGGCCAGGAGGAGTCGGCCCTTGATAAAAGTCTGCTGAATAAATGAACAGGTAAGTGAAAGGAGATGTTACGGGTTCACCCCAAAGCTCATGTTTGCAATTTCATGCATGAGACTAGTTCCCCAGAGGGCCCAGAGGAAGTTTTAGGGTTTCAACGTGCACTGGCAAGAAGGAAGAATTCTGGGTTTCAAGAAGTGTGGGCAACTCTGACATCGCCCTGTCCCACCAATCAGCTCGCATTTTCCCTCCAGCGATTGCAGGAGCAACCAGCTGCCAGTAGGGGCGGCTGGCAGCACCTGCTCCCACAGCCATCCACATCCCTTGCTCTCTGTTTGGGCCCTCTGCTTCTGCCCCCTGAGGTGCCCGGGAAGGTGCTGGGCCATTCTGGTACATACCCACCCTTGGACGTGCAAGGCAGTCAATGCTCCCGGAAACTCCTGGCCAGTGGGGGAGGCACACCCACGGATGAACACTTTCTCCCTGGGACACCTCAGGTGAGGAACGGACGCAGGTCCCACCCAGTACCCCAGAGGGTCCCCAGGTAAAAAGAGCCCCAGTGGCCCACAGCGGCTTCCTTCCACTCCCACTTCACCTTCCCAGTGAGCCCTTCCTGTTCCCTGGAATCACGGCCCCCAAATAAATCCCCTGAGCAGAAGCCCTTGGTCTTGGCCACACGGGTGAGGCAGCCCCACCTGGCTGCAGCGGGACAGGAAATCAGGACCTGTCTCCACAGAGAGCGAGCAGTGCACCAGCTTCTGGAGGGTGCAGCCACAGGGCACCACAGGCTGGGTGGCTGCAAACAGCAGGGGTCTGCAGGGCTGCACGCGCACGCAAGGCCATAAGAGCACACTGCTCTGCTTCCTCCAGCTGCAAGGGCCGGCTCGGGCAGCCCCAAACTGCCTGGATTTTCCATGGATTTCTCCTTTCTCTGACGACCCCAGTCACTGGATTTAGGGTGTGTCAACACTGTCCAAAAAAGCTCCAGTGGGAGGGAGGTTCTGACTCTCCAACCAAACCACCCGGAGCTCTCAGGACCATCCTCCACAGGCCAGACACCAATGTCCCCTGGCCCTTGGCTTGCATTTCTCTTGACAAACTTAATTTGTCAGCTGGTGATGAAATCGCCCCATGTGGGGCAATGAGGCCCCAGGTCATGACCACTAGGCCTTTCAGAGCTCTGGACTTCCGTGTCAGTGGCTGAGATCTCTCAGCAAATCACTCCTAAAGGAGTAAGTGGACTCTGGCACGAAGGCAGGCACAGATTCCCTGCCCCTCACCTGACCTCCCTGACCCTGGGTGTCCCATGCACCACCCCTCATTTCTCTGACCTCCAAAGAGAGGGCTTGCACCACAGATGGAGAAGGGAAGCCAGGACCCTGAGCCCCGGGGGGTGAGTACTTCCTGCAAGGCTTTCCTGCGTGTCAGTGACGGTCGTTGGTCAAGTGGGAGGTGTCTGGCGCTGCCCTAATCCCCTCTAACCTCTGAGACCAGCACAACGTCTTGTATGCAGCAGGAGCTTAGCATGGACTTACTGAATCGTCAGAACGTGGCCTGCTGAATTGTCTAGGCTCCACTTCAGGGAGCAGCCAGAGGCTGGAGCTGGTGGCCAGCTCACAAGGCAGATTCTGAGTCAGAGGCCTTTCTGTCTGATTGGATTTTTCCTCCTGACTCAGCCTGTAAACAGTAAATATTTAATTTGTCTCACAATTACATTAAAAGGCAGATAAACCCTGGTAAGCCTTCATCTGGCATTCTGGTTTCTAATCGCCCTTTATCCTCTCTTGCACATGTGTGTGCAACACTGAGTCTCTGGGGCAGGCAAGGGAAGGCTGAGTGGGGACCCCACCTCGCCTGCCATCTCCAGCACAGCACCCAGCTCCGGCCATGGAGCAACCACAAGACAAGGCACAAGACGTGGGGCCAGTCATCTTGCCCTGTGCTCAAGCTCTGGCTGCACCCTGAGTTGTGGGACTTCTTAGGACCTTTGGTATATTTAATGCTCTATAGCTCTCCATGTGGGGAGCAGCTTTCCCTGGGTGTGTTTAATTATAAAAGGCCCAGCCCATATCAGCCAGTAAAGGAGGAGATAGGAAGCAAGGCCTGGTCCACCTCTGCAAAGGCCAGTGACATCCTACTGTGACGTCTTTGTCCTGCCCTGTGAACAGCTATGGGGTTGCTGCACACAGTCAGGGGTTTTCTTACCAGAGCTGGGGTCCTTCCAAAGACAGCCAGACCTGAAGGAAGCTCAGACCACCACCACCAAGGGGAGAGACACCAGCTGCAGGGTCAGAACATCTGATTTCCAAAGCCCACTCAGGCACTCACCAGCTGTGTGATCTCAGCTCAGCCCTCACCCTCCCCGGGCCTCGCCCACCGGCCCCAGCACTCAAGCACAGCACTGTCAGATCTGTGGCTGCAGCGAGTCACTTCCTATACCACCGGTTGGGAAACAACCCCAGAGTCTTTGGCGCACACTCCCTGCCCTCCTGGGGCAGGCTGCACCGTCGTGGAGCCACTGCAGCTGCAGGCGGAAGCCCACTGGCCCAGTGCAGGACAGCCAGTGACCGCTCAGAGCTTCCTTCTCCGGCCTGAGGTTCACAAATGCAGTCGTTTCACTTTCCATAAAGAAATGTCCCAACCAAGGATCCCCTCCCCGCAGGACCTCCCGCAGGCAAGCCAGCACCTCCTCTTTTGGTGTTTATGGCCTTTCCCGGACTGCTGGTCCAAAGCCAGGGAGAGTCCAGGCTCCTCCTGCCAGGGTGTGGCAGGCAGAGGTGTGCAACTTTGGGCATCTGTGCCCAGGGCTGTGGGAGCAAAGCTCTGTGCGCAAGCACTCCAGGGAACACACACACCTGGGGAGGGGGGACTGCCATCTGCCCTGACTCCTCCCTTGCTCTGGAAGCTCCCTGCTGCTCCAAACAGGGTTCTTCTTCCCGCCAGCATTCCTGGAAGCTCAGTGACCTAAGCCAGACCGATGAGGCTCCTTCCTAAGCCGCCCTTCTGTCCCTTTCATCCTGCGGCTGGGAGCGCAAGGTGGCATGCGTGGGGCCAGCCACCCTGGGGAAAGGAGGTGGAGGAAGGGCGCCCAGTGTCCCCCTCTGTGAGCCTCAGCTCCCCTCAGACTTGCACCCAAGCTTGTCCACCTCGGGCTCTGCTGCTGCCAGAGACCTCGGGCAGCTCCCGGACGCCTTCCCTCTCCCGCTTCTGACCAACCGGGAAGGGCCCAGGGGCCAGGGGGTGCCGGCCTGTCTCAGAGCGAAGCCTCAAGCTTTCCCTCTCAGTCACCGTTTGCCCATCAGTAAGGTGCCTATTTTGCTCCAGACGGTCCCCAGGTGCCTTCCACACCCAGAAGGCAGCAGAGAAGGGTGCTCGGCCAGCACTGCCCACATATCCCTACTTCCTGCTGTGGGGCTGTGCGTAAGTGGCTTGAGCTCTCTGAACTTCTGTTTGCTCCATTATGACCCTCCGATAACAATGGCCCTGTCCCCACAGCGTCAGCAAGATGGAATGAGCTGGGGCTTCCCACACACTCAGCACGGTGCCCGCCAGCCGCCAGGCTTGGCACGGGAAGCTGTAATTGTCCCAGCTACCCTGTACTCTGAGTCTAAACCCCCAGCAGGAGCTGGCAGCTCCAATCATCTGGGGCCTCCTCTTTCCCAGATAAAGGGCTGAGATGCTGAACTAATAAAGCCGTAGGAATATTAAAAACCTATCCCCACCCCGATAGCCCCACCAATACACATGTGCACCTGTGTGCATAAACATGCTCACACACTCACAGGCTGCTCTCATGTACATGCTCTCACACATGTGCCTGTGTGTTTACACACATCTATACCCACACATGTGCTCCCATACTCACATGTACACATGTCCTCACACACACGGGTATGCACACAAATGATCACACATGTGCACAGCCATATGCACGCCCTCGCATGCACACACAACATACACTTGTATGCACACACACTCAAAGGCACCTGCCCCCTCCTCTCTGCTCAGAATGTACTAGCTGTCTTTTCAGTTCAGTAAATCCCCTTTTTAAGCTCTCAGTGGAGGGGGTGGTGCCCACAATCACACTGAGACCTTATATGCCAAGTCCCAGCCCTGGAGCCGGATTTTATGACGGAGTTATAAAGCTCTGTTGGTGGGAGTCAGTGGTGCTGCTGCAGACACGGGTGCAGCAGAAGAGGGGCCAGTGCAGCCCCGTCAGAGCCGCCCAGGCAGAGGAAAGCCAGCCCACAACTCACAAGACTCCAGTGTGGAGCAGTTATGAATGTCAGCCCTGATGGTTTTCTACCTCTCATATAAAAATCATCCTACGTTCTTCTACTATCTGGTCAATTTTCTCTCAAACGAATGGAATTTCCATCCTATAACATGTGGATCCGTCTTCTGCTCGTCCTCTCCAAAGGCACACGAGACTCTGCAGAAGCTGGCTCTCCGCCCACAGGGGCTACCGCCAGCCCCCTGACCACACACACTCCTATTTTCTTAAACACTCCTTTATAAATCATGACGTTTCTGGTTGTTCCAGCTACCTACAGAGGTGATGGATTTGCTCAGAAGATTGGAGCAGCAAACCTCAGCCCCCACTTCTGAAAGGAGGTGGGGGCTCCCTGGTCCCCAGGAACTCTGATTTCTGAGGCCAGTAACCCGCTGTCAGAACAAGGAGAGGGAGAGATGTGCGGAGGAGGAGGCACAGAGGAGTCGTTTCCCGCCTATCCGGGCGGCACGGCGGACTGTCGAGGAGGAAGGCCGGACAGCGTCTGAGCAGCAGCTGAAACCCGGGTGGGTGGGCAGGCCCCCGCCCCCGTCCCCGGCCCAGGAAGGGCAGGGCCGCGGGAACTGGGGGCCCCCCGCTCGACGGTGGCGCTGGCCACCTGTGGAGCTGTGCTGGCTGGCCAGTTCAGTGCCTGGGCCCCGGAGAGGTCGTGGGGCTGGCTGAGCTACTGCACAGGGACGGTCCCCCCGCCGGCCCCCGAGCCGCAGGCCACCAAGGCACACACCCGTCCCCGAGCCGCAGGCCACCAAGGCACACACCCGTCCCCGAGCCGCAGGCCACCAAGGCACACACCCGTCCCCAAGCTGCAGGCCGCCAAGGCACCCACCGGTCCCCGAGCCGCAGGCCACCAAGGCACACACCCGTCCCCGAGGTGCAGGCCCGCAAAGGCACTGCCTGCTGGCAGCTTCTCAGACCACAGACCACAGGCCCCACCGCCGCCCGGACCGCTACTGGCCCCGCGTGTTCCTAGACCGAGGGTCACAGCCAGGCAGCAGTGAGCCTTTTCTGGCCCTTGGGTAGGTGCTCTTTGTCTTGTGTGCTTTATTCTTAGTCATTAGAATTGGTTAAGATATTTTAGGATGAGATTTTCACATAGATCTTTATCTTCTTTAGGAAAAGAGGCTCACACTCCTCCAGGGCAGCATCTGGCTGGAGTGACATTCCCCACCCACACCGGCTGCCCCTCAACACACATTCACACACACACACTCAGCGCCCTGGGATATGACTTTTTATGGTGTGGATGAGCCCATCATGGCCTCAGGCACTGCANCATTATGACCCTCCGATAACAATGGCCCTGTCCCCACAGCGTCAGCAAGATGGAATGAGCTGGGGCTTCCCACACACTCAGCACGGTGCCCGCCAGCCGCCAGGCTTGGCACGGGAAGCTGTAATTGTCCCAGCTACCCTGTACTCTGAGTCTAAACCCCCAGCAGGAGCTGGCAGCTCCAATCATCTGGGGCCTCCTCTTTCCCAGATAAAGGGCTGAGATGCTGAACTAATAAAGCCGTAGGAATATTAAAAACCTATCCCCACCCCGATAGCCCCACCAATACACATGTGCACCTGTGTGCATAAACATGCTCACACACTCACAGGCTGCTCTCATGTACATGCTCTCACACATGTGCCTGTGTGTTTACACACATCTATACCCACACATGTGCTCCCATACTCACATGTACACATGTCCTCACACACACGGGTATGCACACAAATGATCACACATGTGCACAGCCATATGCATGCACTTGCATGCACACACAACATACACTTGTATGCACACACACTCAAAGGCACCTGCCCCCTCCTCTCTGCTCAGAATGTACTAGCTGTCTTTTCAGTTCAGTAAATCCCCTTTTTAAGCTCTCAGTGGAGGGGGTGGTGCCCACAATCACACTGAGACCTTATATGCCAAGTCCCAGCCCTGGAGCCGGATTTTATGACGGAGTTATAAAGCTCTGTTGGTGGGAGTCAGTGGTGCTGCTGCAGACACGGGTGCAGCAGAAGAGGGGCCAGTGCAGCCCCGTCAGAGCCGCCCAGGCAGAGGAAAGCCAGCCCACAACTCACAAGACTCCAGTGTGGAGCAGTTATGAATGTCAGCCCTGATGGTTTTCTACCTCTCATATAAAAATCATCCTACGTTCTTCTACTATCTGGTCAATTTTCTCTCAAACGAATGGAATTTCCATCCTATAACATGTGGATCCGTCTTCTGCTCGTCCTCTCCAAAGGCACACGAGACTCTGCAGAAGCTGGCTCTCCGCCCACAGGGGCTACCGCCAGCCCCCTGACCACACACACTCCTATTTTCTTAAACACTCCTTTATAAATCATGACGTTTCTGGTTGTTCCAGCTACCTACAGAGGTGATGGATTTGCTCAGAAGATTGGAGCAGCAAACCTCAGCCCCCACTTCTGAAAGGAGGTGGGGGCTCCCTGGTCCCCAGGAACTCTGATTTCTGAGGCCAGTAACCCGCTGTCAGAACAAGGAGAGGGAGAGATGTGCGGAGGAGGAGGCACAGAGGAGTCGTTTCCCGCCTATCCGGGCGGCACGGCGGACTGTCGAGGAGGAAGGCCGGACAGCGTCTGAGCAGCAGCTGAAACCCGGGTGGGTGGGCAGGCCCCCGCCCCCGTCCCCGGCCCAGGAAGGGCAGGGCCGCGGGAACTGGGGGCCCCCCGCTCGACGGTGGCGCTGGCCACCTGTGGAGCTGTGCTGGCTGGCCAGTTCAGTGCCTGGGCCCCGGAGAGGTCGTGGGGCTGGCTGAGCTACTGCACAGGGACGGTCCCCCCGCCGGCCCCCGAGCCGCAGGCCACCAAGGCACACACCCGTCCCCGAGCCGCAGGCCACCAAGGCACACACCCGTCCCCGAGCCGCAGGCCACCAAGGCACACACCCGTCCCCGAGCCGCAGGCCACCAAGGCACACACCCGTCCCCAAGCTGCAGGCCGCCAAGGCACCCACCGGTCCCCGAGCCGCAGGCCACCAAGGCACACACCCGTCCCCGAGGTGCAGGCCCGCAAAGGCACTGCCTGCTGGCAGCTTCTCAGACCACAGACCACAGGCCCCACCGCCGCCCGGACCGCTACTGGCCCCGCGTGTTCCTAGACCGAGGGTCACAGCCAGGCAGCAGTGAGCCTTTTCTGGCCCTTGGGTAGGTGCTCTTTGTCTTGTGTGCTTTATTCTTAGTCATTAGAATTGGTTAAGATATTTTAGGATGAGATTTTCACATAGATCTTTATCTTCTTTAGGAAAAGAGGCTCACACTCCTCCAGGGCAGCATCTGGCTGGAGTGACATTCCCCACCCACACCGGCTGCCCCTCAACACACATTCACACACACACACTCAGCGCCCTGGGATATGACTTTTTATGGTGTGGATGAGCCCATCATGGCCTCAGGCACTGCATTCACCCTGCCCTACCAGGCCTGGTACAGGGTTCCCCAAGATACACAGAAGCCTCAGCCTCGTGACCCTGTGTCTCAAGAAGGGCACAGCTGACCAGGGCTGGCACCACTGCCAGTCTGTTTTAGGAGTGACAGTACCCAGCTTCTCACTACCATCCTGGGACCACCTGCAGTTTCCCCAGGGCCCTGCTCTCCTGCCGAAGAGACTGGAGCCCAGGAAGGAGGGCCAGGCCCCGAGGCCATGGGCCAGGCTCTGCCCTACCTGTGTCCTCCCCTCCCTCTCTGCAGAGAACCCAGCAGTGTTCTGAGGATGCCCAGCGCCATCCCACTTCACCTGGCCAGCAGCTGTGGGGAGCGGGTGTGACCCAGACAGTCTGATGAGCAGGCACTCCTGGGAGGCCCCAGCCCCAAACATCCCACTGAGCTGCACCTGCTCTCTCCTTAGTGGTAAGTGCAGCCCTTTCTCACCTTCATTCATGGTGGTGGGTCTTGGGGACAGGCATGTCCCTGCTGTATGCACCTGGGTGCAGACACCAACATTCAAGCAGGACATGCTTCTTAGGTTCTGGACAAACCTGCCCTATGGCCTCCCTTTGACACTCTGCAGGCCTGAACACAGTCACAGAATGCCAGTGCAACTGCAAGGGGCCAGACTTTACATGTCACTGTGTGCCTAGCAGGAGAAGCAGGCTGCAGAGAGGCAGCCACAGAGGGCCACTCAACAAATCAGAAGCATTCTGTGTCTGGGACTCTAGTCCTCTCCTTCCCAGACCCATGCTCTCTGCAGAGACTTCCTGCCGCATGAAGAATGCCTTTTAGAGGAGTGATGCTATATGTATGCTGTTGCTGCTGCTAAGTTGCTTCAGTCGTGTCCAACTCTGTGCGACCCCATAGACAGCAGGGTACCCCGTCCCTGGGATTCTCTAGGCAAGAACACTGGAGTGGGTTGCCATTTCCTTCTCCAATGAATGAAAGGGTGAAAAGTGAAAGGGAAGTCGCTCAGTCGTGTCCGACTCTCAGCCACCCCATGGACTGCAGCCTACCAGGCTCCTCTGTCCATGGGATTCTCCAGGCAAGAGCACTGGAGTGGGTATATATATATATATGTATATATATATGGCATTTTACTTTATATATGTGTGTGTATGTGTATGTGTATATACAACTNCTCAGTCGTGTCCGACTCTCAGCCACCCCATGGACTGCAGCCTACCAGGCTCCTCTGTCCATGGGATTCTCCAGGCAAGAGCACTGGAGTGGGTATATATATATATATGTATATATATATGGCATTTTACTTTATATATGTGTGTGTATGTGTATGTGTATATACAACTATGTGTTTTTTAAAAAGAGGGATGATTTGTTATAAAGTGTATATTCAAAATAAGGCTCAAAATATATTACCCCAATGAATAATCCTGGGAAAAAATGTTCAGTTCGGTTCAGTCGCTCAGTCATGTCTGACTCTTTGGGATCCCATGGACTGAAGCACGCCAGGCCTCCCAGTCCATCACCAACTCCCAGAGCTTGCTCACACTCATGTTCATCGAGTCGGTGATGCCATCCAACCATCTCGTCCTCTGTTGTCACCTTCTCCTCTCACCTTCAATCTTTCCCAGCATCAGGGTCTTTCCAAATGAGTCAGTTCTTCACATCAGGGACCAAAGTATTGGAGTTTCAGCTTCAGCATCAGTCCTTCCAATGAATATTCAGGATTGATTTCCTCTAGGATTGACTGGTTTGATCTCCTTGCTGTCCAAGGGACTCCCAAGTGTCTTCCCCAACAATACAGTTCAAAAGCATCAATTCTTCAGCACTCAGCTTTCTTTATAGTCCAACTCTCACATCCATACATGATTACTGGAGAAACCATAGCTTTGACTAGTTGGACCTTTGTTGGCAAAGTAATGTCTCTGCTTTTTAATATGATGTCTAGCTTGGTCAGTTTTTTCTTCCAAGGAGCAAGCATCTTTTAATTTTACGGCTATAGTCACCATCTGCAGTGATTTTGGAGCCCAAGAAAATAAAGTCTGTCACTGTTCCCATTGTTTCCCCATCTATTTGCCATGAAGTGATGGGACTGGATTCCATGATCTTCATTTTTCAAATGTTGAGTTTTAAGCCAGCTTTTTCACTCTCCACTCTCACTTTCATCAAGAGGCTCTTTAGTTCCTCTTCGCTTTCTGCCATAAGGGTGATGTCATCTACATATCTGAGGTTACTGATACTTCTCCCGGCAATCTTGATTCCAGCTTGTGCTTCATGCAGCCCGGCATTTCTCATGATGTACTCTGCATATAAATTATGGTTACCCTTTCCTTTATATGGAATATTTAGATTTAGAAAAGGTCTCCAACTCCAGCGCCTTCACAGAGGGCAGTCGAGTTCTATAAATGCTTGCAGCAGGGTCGTACAGGACAATAGGGAGGAGTGAGGTCTGTGTACTCAAGAAGACAAAAGGCCACAATGACAGTCAGTGTCAGCGGTGTCCTAGGGCAAGGGCCACAGCTGTTGCTGGTGATATCACTGGAGAACAGGCATAGATCACCAGCACTTAATTTTTGATAAATGCCCCCACTATGGAGGATACTTCTGGGAGAATGGTTATATGAAGATGAGGTCTTATCAGAGATGAAGTGAGTCATTAAACACCCGTGCTGCACACGCTGTGGAAACCATCTAACTACAGAGGGCCCTTGCAGCCCCTGAACCACCTGCCTGTGACCCCTGAGGCAGGCTTGAAGCTCTTCAGACCTGCCCCAGGGGCCTTGGCTAAACTCTCAAGTCACAACAGCCTGGTGACTGACCCTGCCCCCAGCCCCCGGTCTAGGCAAGGCAATGGACCCTGAGGGGTGGGGGCACAGCAGGCCAGGTCCAGGTGGGTGAGGGGTGTCCCAGAGGGCTCCTGATTGACTCTACCTGAGGTTCCCCGGAAAGTAAGCCCGTTTGTCAGGAAGCTGACACATGGCACAGATTTAACCGTGGTTCAGAGCCAGGCGCTGGAGCAAGGGTAGGCTAGGGAGAGACCTCCACCCCCCACTTCTGTCTCAGGTGCGCACATCTGGGAAGCAGCGACCAGGAGGAGCACCCTCTCTGGGAGGGGGCCGGCCCCGGGAAGGGCCCCACCCCTTCCCCCGACCGTGCCTCTGCGTGGTTACCCTGTCCCCCAGCTGCCTCCATGTGGCCCGTGACCATCTACAAGGGAAAGACAACTACCTGCCGTGCTGCCTAGACCCCTCCACATGCCTTTCAACCTCTGGTGCCCAAGACAGCTTGGTTCTCCAAGGGACCACCCAGCCCCTCTGCCCATCCTGTGCAGCATCTGAATAGCAGGCCCCCTCCCCACCCTCACCTAATCACCCCAGCCATGCCTCTGGAGGGAACACTTCGGAGCTTATGGGGGACTCTCCTCTCTGCATTAAGAAGCTCCTTGGGGCCAGCACTGAGGTGGGAGGCTGCTGGTTTGCCCCAGGGGCACAGAGCCTAACCGTAGACACAGATCCCTCACCCA
>SJYX01021393.1:280653-294826 GCA_006410675.1 Oreotragus oreotragus | reverse complement strand
GGAATTCCATCACCTCCAATAGCTTTGTTCATAGTGATGCTTTCTAAGGCCCACTTGACTTCACATTCCAAGATGTCTGGCTCTAGATGAGTGATCACATCATCATGATTATCTGGGTCATGAAGATCTTTTTTGTACAGTTCTTCTGTGTATTCTTGCCACCTCTTCTTAATATCTTTTGCTTCTGTTAGGTCCATACCATTTCTGTCCTTTATCGAGCCCATCTTTGCATGAAATATTCCCTTGGTATCTCTAACTTTCTTGAAGAGATCTCTAGTCTTTCCCATTCTGTTCTTTTCCTCTATTTCTTTGCATTGATCACTGAAGAAGGCTTTCTTATCTCTTCTTGCTATTCTTTGGAACTCTGCATTCAGATGCTTATCTTTCCTTTTCTCCTTTGCTTTTTGCCTCTCTTCAAAAAGCAGGTGCAAAGGCCCTGAGACAGGAGTAAGCATGGAGCACAAAGGAGAGGCTTTGGTGGGTCTGGGTGCCCCTGCCCTGGTGAGCACACGCATGCTGCACATTCATTGCTCAGGGATCATGTGTCCTCCCTGATGTCTCACAGTGGTCTCTGTTCCCTGGTAGAGAGGCAGAATGCAGCAAAGGTCAGGCGGCCTCAGGACCTCAGAAAGAGACACCCCGCCAATCAGTAAAGACTGCTAGGGCAGAAGAGCCTCCAGACGGGAGCCGGGCCCTGGCTCAGGCTCCTCCCGGCCCTGGCCCCGGGCAGCTGCCCACCGGCCATCTGTGTCTGCACCCTCCATCCCTTACATGCCAAGGCTCAGCTGCCCCACAGAGCCTTCCTGGCAGGAAGGATTACATGCTGGAAGCGAGGGAGGGAGTCATCATCGCTTACCCATCGTTCTCCTTTAACAGGCTTCCATTCTCCAGCTTAATGCAGTGAGCACTGAGCACCTGCTACGGGCAAGGCTCTTTGCTAGGTCTTCTGGATGGAGGGTGGATACAGTGACAACCACACCGGAAGAGGAGAGATTAAGTCAATTTCATGAGTCAGAGACATTTCCTGGAATGATGCTGCTGCTGCTAAGTCGCTTCAGTCGTGTTCGACTCTGTGCGACCTCATAGATGGCAGCCCACCAGCTTCCGCCATCCCTGGGATTCTCCAGGCAAGAACACACTGGAGTGGGTTGCCATTTCCTTCTCCAATGCAGGAAAGTGAAAAGTGAAAGTGAAGTTGCTCAGCCGTGTCCGACTTTTAGCAACCCCATGGACTGCAGCCTACAGGCTCCTCCATACATGGGATTTTCCAGGCAAGAGTACTGGAGTGGGGTGCCATTGCCTTCTAGATGCCATTTATTGCGGAATACACTTAGAGCTTCACTCCATCAGAGACTGTTCTAAGTGCATTCCGTGTGTTAACTCATTTAGCCCTTACAACAACCCTCTATCAGTTTCATTGTATAAATAAGAAAACAGAAGCCCAGGGAAGCTAAGTGACTTATCCGAGGTCAAGCTGGTAACTGGTAGAAACTGAATTTGTACCCAAGCATTCTGGTTTCAGAGCCCAGGCTCCTACATGCCCCGAGGCCTCATAGAATGTGGCATTTGAGTTTGGCCTTGAAGGATGGATAGGATTTGACAGGTGGAGACAGTTGGCAGAGAGAACATGCCAGAGGGAGGAGTCAGCACAAGAGAGGCTCCCAGAAGAGAGAGTCAGTCCCCAGGGGCACCCGAGACAGCGGCAGAAGCTGGGCTCTCTGAGACACTGACGCGGGCTCATCCTGTGCGGTCAGCAGCGAGGAGGCTCTCTGGGCTGGGAGCACGGTCACATCCCTGGCACAGGCCACCGACTCCCCTCCCTGGTTTGCCAGCAGCTCCTACCCTGCAGTCTGCTGACGTCCTCACCTGCCCCTGCCCCTGAGCCCTCAGACAAGGCAGCCAGGCAGGGGCTGTTCTGATGCCTAGTTTACAGATGAGAAGACCGAGGCTCAGGCTGGCTGAGAAGGTTGCCCTCACACAGCTACGTGGGGCTAGGCCAGGGCCCTGGCCCTGGGCTGCAGAGCCCGAAGCTCACGGGGCCCTCCGGAGCAGCCCTCTGAGGCTGCCTCTGTCCCATCTCCTGCTCCCCGTCCTTGAGCAGAGCCCCTCTGCCAGCAACACAGAGACACTCACAGCCTTGACTGCTCTGGCCTGCAGAAACAGTGCAAACTGATGGCCATGTGTGCTTTAACGACATTTGTAAGAGAGTCATAATCAGTTTCCCAAATGCACACAGGACTCAAGGGATAGACCGGGTGCTGTTCACAGACAGCATAATCGTGGACCATCTTAGGCAAATGAACAGCCAGTATTTGCTTTTCTAACTACCGCCTGGTGCATTTTGGTCTTGATGATGGCATTTCCAAAGCCATTTCAGAAACAGATTAGAGAAGTAACATTTTTAATCTTTAGCAGAAAAGCAAGTTGTGAGGGAGGTTTAATGTCTGGGCTTTTATTGGGGGTGGTGGGCAGACAGCACTATGTTTTCTAGAGTTAGGCCAAAATGTAGCACGAAATAAAACAATAGTCCAGCTCACTGTGTAAATGATTACATTACCTCTAATTACTGTTACTTAGGCTATGTGCCCCCACCCCAACCTCGAGAGAGAAATAAAAGAAATCCACCTGTGGGTGGAGACAGACTCATCAGGGCAGCTGTGCTGAAACCACCACTCCCCAGGAGGAATGGGGACCCTAAGAAAAGCCCTTACCCCACCCCCACAGTCTGGGATTCCACTGTTGAGGGGTACACTTTGAAAGTAATGTAAATACCCTAAGGGAGAGTAGTCACTTTAGTCGAAAACAGACTGGACCTTAACCTGGTGAAGAAGGAGTGTGTGATATCAAAAAAAAATAGAGATTTGATCTTTGTTCATAGTTGCTGACACAGAGTGCCTAGAACTCTTGGAAACTCAGGATCTGACCACTTTCTGGGGACCAATGGAGGTCTGGTTCCCCCACCTTCTGGGAGGGGAGAGGGGCTGGAGATTGAGTTACCAGTGGCCAACGATTTATTCAATTGAGCCTACATAATAAAACCTCTATGTGAAATGTGAAAGTCACTCAGTCGTGTCTGACTCTCTGCAACCCCATGGATTATACAGTCCATGGAAATCTCCAGGCCAGAACACTGGAGTGGGTAGCCTTTCCCTTCTCCAGGGGATCTTCCTAACCCAGGGATCGAACCCAGGTCTCCCACGTTGCAGGCGGATTCTTTACCAGCTGAGCCACCAGGAAAAACCTCTATAAGAACTCCCAAAGGAAGGGGTTCAGAGAGTGTCTGGGTTGTTGAGTGTGTCCGCGTGCTGGGAGGCGGTGTGCTCAGACAGCAGGGGTACTCGGGGCTCCTCACACACCTGGCCCGGTGCGTCTCTCCCATCTGGCTCTTCCTGGTTTACATCATTTATGACAAACCAGAAATAGTGAGTAAAGTAGTGTCCCAAGTTCTGTGAGCCAGTCCAGCACGTTTTCTAACCAAAGGAGAGGGTCTCGGGAGCTCCCAGCTTACAGCCAGTTGGCTGGAAGTGCAGGTGGCTTGGGCCTTGAGACTGACACCTGAAGAGACGGGCAGTCTGTGGGGCGGAGCCCCTCGCCTGTGGGATCTGCCCCGACTGTGCTGTTAGTCACTTGAATGGAATTGTAGGGCACCAGCTGGCACCCAGAGAGTGGGAGAACTGGTTGGCATGGGGGAAAAAATCCCCACACATTTGGTGTTAGAAGTGTTAAAAATCCCCACACATTTGGTGTTAGAAGTGTTGGTTGTTTAAAAAATAAATAAATAATGGTTCATAGAGGGAGAAAGAAATCCAGAACACACCCTGAAAAGACAAGCAGGCGCCTAGTGGCAGCGTCACAGGATGAAAGGACAGGTAAAGTGATGGGTTTGATCGGTGCTGGGCGGACGGCACTGTGCGGGAGTTGTGGACACGCCGCCCCCCTCACTCAGCACCACCAGCCAGCCCATGCCAGTCCCCGCATCTCAGCCCAAGGGCAACCTCTGGTCCCAGGGAGGGCGAGCCCAGCACCCCCGCAGAACAGAGCAGAGGCGCCCTGCATCAGATGTGCCCGGGAGCAGCCTTCACCCAGTAATGCCCAGGAGCAGGTGGGTAAACATCCGGCCTCCCCGCCCTTCAGACAGGACCGCTTTGAGGACTGTTCCACAGCATCTCCCAGGGCCATTCGGGACTGAGCCCCAGGCCCGAACAGCAACCACCTGCTTCCTGGCCTCTCTGCCTGCACAGGCTCCCTGCCCGTCTTCCCCACCAGCCCTCCCACAGCTCCAACACCAACTTTCCCAGCTCTGGGTCTGCTTCTGGGGAAATCCAGCACACACGGTCTCCCAGTGACCTGCCTCGGGTCACAGGCCCATCTCGCTGGTTGCCCAGACCTGGGCCACCGGGAGCCTGTGAGTCCTTGCTGGACAGCACAGCAAAGAGAAGCTGGGAGCTTTCAGAGAGGGAGGGAAGGGCACCCCACCAGAGGAGTCAGCGCGATCAGGGTGTGAGTGTGAGGGACAGCGCAGGGGACAGGAGCCAGGTGGTGGCAGAGGACGCGTTTACAGCACAGGAGGCTGGGCTGGCGGGCGCAGGTTGGGAAGGACCCCGTGTGCAGGTCAGGACAGCCTGCAGAAGGGGCTGGACCGACGTTGGCTGAGATCTCCCTTAGCGCTGAAGTGTTATGGGGCTGGAGTGGTGTCAGGAACAGATGAGGGTGGGACTGAGAGTTCAGTGCGAATCAGGGAAAGGTCAAAGGACACATATTTTAAGGATCCCCAGGGTCAGTCCCTCGGACATAGCTTAGAGGGCAAATGTGGGTGAGAGTGTGGCTGAATCAGTACACCTCTTCTGGATGACCCTAGCCAGCACTGAGCACAGTTTGGGAGGGGATGGGGTGAGGGCCCAGTCAGCTTCAGGCATTGGTGCTTCCTGGTGAAGAGGATGTTCAGGGGAGCCAGGAAAGGAAACCAGCCCTTAGGAGCCCATCCTACGGGCTTGGCACTTGCCACAGTTACCTGACTTTCTAGCCACATGGTCAGGAAGCAGATACTATACCCATTTTACACGTGAGGAAACTGAGGCTAGAATTAAGGGGCCTACTGAGGTCATATGGGAGAAAAGGAACACTCAGGTTCGCCCAACTTCAAAGCCAATCACAACCCTTGATGTGGAGCAGAGCGACTGCAGAGCCCTTTAGGTGAAGAGGTGAGGGAGGGCTTCTTGGAGGAAGTAGCATTTAAGCTGAAGCTAAGTGAAGATATGGAACTGACGAAGTGAAAAGCTGAACAGAAGGAGCAGCAGGCATCAGCGCCTGGCAGGGCTGGGGGAGAAGTGGAGATTTTCAGATATATTTGGAAGGCAGAGCTGACTGACTGAATGGAAACAGAGCAAGCTCCTCGCCCTCTGGCAGGGGTCTCATTTCTCAAAAGGGGCGGCCCTCCAGCGATGCTGCGCGATAGCTTCTGTTACCGGAAATCGGGGGCCCGCACTCCTGTCCTCCTGTGTCCACTTACTTGTCACGACTTTGCACAAGCCTTCCTCTCCTGAGTTTCATCTCTGAAATGAAATAAGAACTCCTGTAGGGCTGCCCCACAAGGAGTCATTCAAAGCAAGTAAAGTAACGGCCCCGGATGCTGCAGCAACTCTGATCACAGATGGGGGTCCCTCCAGGGCCTGGGCATGACCACTGGATTAAAATGCGGATTGTGGACAGGAGTGTGAAAAGTGCAACAGCGACAACGCACACACCAGGGAAGAAGACAAAGTCTGGATGGGAGAACTATGGGNGTAGGGCTGCCCCACAAGGAGTCATTCAAAGCAAGTAAAGTAACGGCCCCGGATGCTGCAGCAACTCTGATCACAGATGGGGGTCCCTCCAGGGCCTGGGCATGACCACTGGATTAAAATGCGGATTGTGGACAGGAGTGTGAAAAGTGCAACAGCGACAACGCACACACCAGGGAAGAAGACAAAGTCTGGATGGGAGAACTATGGGGTGGAGAGGGCATACGGAAGAAGCTGCTTTTAACTGGGGCCTGAAGGCCAGGCCCACCGTCAAGCAGAAATGGAGGAAGGTGACTAGCGGGGGCCAGGGGCACATCAGGAGCACGGAAGTGGGTAACGACGAACGTGTCTGCAAAGCAGAGCACGGGGCAGACTGGCCTCAGTGAAACCTCAAGGAGGGAAAGGCCATTCACCCAGCTTCCGGGACTGCCAGGAACCACCAGCGCCTCTCGGAAGACCTTCCTGCATCACCCAGGATGGCCCAGACGGGCCCCCAGCACCCCTCAAGACAGCGCGAACAGCTTGTCGGTATCGGCAGACAGCACCAAGCTTAGACAGGAAATGTACAATGAATAAACATTATTTAAAGGGACCGAGTAATGCCATGAATTTTTCAGTGGCAAAAACAGCCGAGAACTTATTTAAAAATGCATGAATTTCATATTTGATTATAAGTCAAGAGCAGCCAAAAAGAGAGCGGGAGGGTGCAGAGGGGTGGCAAAAAGACACCAGCAGCCTTGCAGACTGGAATTAATGAGGTTGTTCCTAACAGGAAAGGAGTGACATGGTGATTAGTTAATTGCTATTCAGCCGCATGTAATTAATGCACAACCGAAATTGGTGTACAATGAATTAAACTACCACATAAAGCTGCTACCCAAATTGAGCCCAGGACCTCGATTGCTGATTGAGGAGGTTATTACCAGAGCTCCACCATTGTGATTTCAACAGTGTCTCCCTCCGACAACACGCTACACAGCTAGCGGGGGAGCTGTGCTGCAGCAATCCCATGTTTGGTAAGGGTGTGATGTTAAAGTCACACTCGGGGCGCGCTCCCTGTGGCTGGTTCTCTATGACCGTGTGGGGAAGGGGTGTGGAGGACAGGCAAAGTGATGCTGGGAGGGAAGAAAGGTAGGAGGGGAAGGAAAGCTGCAAAAAAAGAGACAAGATCTGTCCTCTTTTCTCCAAGAGCACCACTATCCTCCCGGGCTCCCTGTCACCCTTGTCTCTTTCTGAGACCACAGCAACCATGATGGAGGCTACTGCAAGAGCCCATTCCCAGTGCCTGCTCAAAGGCATTCGCACACAGTAGTCAGGATGATGTTCTACAGAGACAAACAAACCGTACCTCTCCACTGCTTAAAACCCTCCAGTGGACTTCTACCATAATGAGAACAAAATTTACTCTCCGCACATGACTTAATGAAAGGCCCAGTGTAACCTGATTCCTACTACCTTTCTGCTTCAGCTCTCTTTGTCTCCCTCAGTCACATGGCCCAGACATATTGGTCTTTCTGTGCTACAAAATCTCCAAGCTCAGGTGCACCCCAGGACCTTTGCACATGCTGTTCTATCTTCTTGGAACTCTTTTCCCAAGCTCTTCCTATCAAGAAGGTCTCAGCTGAAATGTCACCTTCTCAGAAAGGCCTGTCCTAACTTCGTCATCTAAACTAGCCCCACCACCGTCATCACCACCACAAAAACACCATTATTCTCCATCACATGAATCTTCTTTCAAGGTATACCCCAGCATCTGAATTACCTTTCTTAGGTATCTTATTCCTTATTCATGCTGTTCCCTCATTAAAACATAGCCTCTATGAGGGCAGAAAGTATCTGTTCTCTCCCATGTGTGCCCAAGGCCCAAGACTAGTGTCCAGTGAGGAAGAGCAGACAGGGGGACTCCAAAGGAGGAATGGACAGAAATGACAAATGCCCACTGCCTGATAGCAAGTGGCCCAGAGACAAAATGGCTGAGCTCATGACAGGCCCAGCTCCAGCTCAGGGAGCAGGGGCACAGCTGCTTTTGTTTTGGTTTCCTCACCTACCAGTGATGACTTTGGCCAAGCCACTTAAGCTTTCTGAGCCTCAGTTTCTCCATCTGCAAAATGGGGAAAATAACCAACTCCTAAGGAGCAGAGATTAAAACTAACGATCAGGATACACACAAGGCACTTGCTGAGCGTTCAACAAATCTTCGTGCCTTCTTCTCTCCATGAATATTTCTGAGCATACACTACACATATGCATCCGAGACAGGGGGACCTGGATGCATAAGACAGTTTCCACCCAGGGAGGCCTTTAACAGGCCCCCAGCGAGGCCCTGTGGATCTGTAGCAGATTAAGTCTTTGGGAGTTAGAGGGGCCCAGGCAAAGAAGCCATGTACTGCTGAGGTCAGGGAGCCCCGGGGAGGGAAGGCGCTTTGTGGGGACTTCTTACAGGGCAGGGACTGTGGGCTCAGGCCAGATTCAAGGTCACCTTGGGCCCCCTCAGGCCTACTGTCCCGGGGCTGCCTTTCCCCTTTTGGGTCCCACATCAGGAGGCAGAGTCACTTACCCAAGCTTCAGGCCCACCTTCATCCACACAGGAAGAGAGGAACACTCTCCACTCCTCAACCTAATGCCACACATGGGGACCTGAGGACCTCAGCTGGGCTCCCCAGCTCAGTGCCCAGGGAGGCGAGGGGGAACCCAGGGCACAGGCATGAAGCAGCACTGCTGGGCCACCTCTACCCGAGCTCGGCAGGAGCGAGAAAACGCCTCGGCCTCCTTTCCATCAGCCCTAAAGGGAAGCAACAGTGAATCCTAAGCAGGAACCCCATGGGGGTCCTTGCAAGTCTCTGCAGCCTGTTTTCCCACCTGTAAACTGGGGGCAAGAACCACCTTCTACGTGTCCGAAATCACATGGATGCAGGGAAAGCATTTCCTCCACTGGGTGCTCCAGGGAGGAAGGAACCGCAGGGCTGGCCCTCGGGGACTGAGCAGGCCCTGTGGGGAAGAGTGCCCTGACCAGCTCCTCCAGGCGCTCTGTCCTCCTCACTCCCTGGGTGAAAGCCAGACCCAGAATTGCAAGATTTCTCAAAGAGAAGAAAATCAGATTTGTTCTGGGTCTGACTTGCCCTCCTGCTCCTTCTGAAGGTTCTCTTTGATTCTGGAGCTCCACTGAGAGGCTAGTTCCATCTCTGCTGGCCCCTCCACTTAACAGGGATGATCAGGTGGGTAGATCATGGGGGAACCTTCCTTCCTGACTGGAGAGAACTACAGGCTGTGCTCTTGCAGGACAGGCTGCCCCAGCCTGCAGAATGGGGAGGGAGGAGGTCAGCAGGGTGCCCCTCCTAGGATTAGAGACGATGCCTGGTCCTATCTCTGCCGCTAAACAGCTATATGACGTTGGATCATCCCCCCGGGCCTCAGTTTCCTTGTGCAAAGATGGATGTGCTTATTCCTATCCTGACTGCCCCGCACAGGAGCTCAGGAGGCTGAAGTCAAGAAAGTACATGCTGGGTGCTACATCAGTGTGAGTCCTGGTTCTGAAGGGCCCAGATGGCTTGCAGACCCCTGCTGCCTGGATGAGAATGACCCATGGCCCTGGAAGGCTTGGGAACCTGGCCAAGTGCTCTCACTGCTACTTGCGACCTGCCTTGGGCCAGAAGGCCACGTGCTGGCCCAAGGGTCTGGACTCACCTGGTCTGAAGAAGGGAAATGAACACCAGACCAATGACTTTCCCTCTGAGTATTGTGATGAGGAGCCCAGGGCCTGGCAGACTGTCCCCAGCATCACCCCAGGCAGAGAGGCCTCCATACAGGAAGCTCCAGGTTTCTGGAGTCCCCTGGACAGTGGTTTGGGTCAGAGTTCCCTCCTACTACCAGACTGATGTCACAGGCCACGTTGCCACACCAATAGCTGAAACCAAGGACCTGCAGGGTTCTGGCCAGGGAATGGGGAGAGGGCTGCTGGCACGCACCGGGGATGGTAGAGGAGAGCTCCAGAGGCTTGAGTGGGACTGGGGACATCCACAGGGTGGGGTGACTCCCGTTCATTACAGAGAGGCCACAGGAAGACCCAATCCTTCTCCCACTAGGATTTTGTTTGTCAAATTTTTTTTGAGGTATAATATACATACAGTAAATTATTTCAAGTGTCCAACTCAATTTTAACCCATGCATACACTGTGTAACCACAATTCAGATTAAGATATAGAACATTTCTAGTACCCTGAAGTTCCATCCAGCTTCCTGCCAAAGTAACCATTTTTCTTTTCTCACTGTCAATTAGTTTTTTAATTGCATTTGTGTTTGTGTTTCGTCGCTCAGTCGTGTCTGGCTCTTGGCGACCCCATGGACTGTAGCCTGCCAGACTCCCCTGTCCATGGGGATTTTCCAGGCAAGAATACTGGAGTGGGTTGCCATTTCCTCCTCCAGTTAATTGCATTTAAATGGCTTTTTCTCTTTTTTTGCGCAGGGTAACGTCTGTGATATCTGTTTGTGCTGATGCACACACCACCAGCTTTCTATTTTACTGCTGAGTCGTACTTCATTGTGTGGCTGGACTCAGTTTATCTGTGCACCTATTGATAAGCACCTGGGTGGTTTTCCAGTTTGGTTTATCATGAATCAAACTTCAATGAACATTCATATTTCTGTCTTTTCAGTGCACATAAGCCATCCATATTTCTTGATATATAACCAGAGTGCAAATGATGGCTCAGAAGGTGGGTAGATGCTCAATTTTATGGGACAAGGCCCAATAGTTTTCCAAAACGGCTGCACGTTTCCACACAGTCTATGAGTCCAGTGACTTTGCCTCTTCACCAGCACTTGTTATTGTTAGTCTTTTTAGCTTTAGCCATTCTGGCGGTGTGAAGTTATATCTCACTGTTATCTGATTTTGCATTTCTCTGACAGCTGACGATGCTGAACATCTGTTTTTGTACTGACTGGACATTCGTACATCTTCTTTTGTGACGTATCTGTTCAATTCTTTTGCCCATTTTCTTACTGAGTTGTCTTTCTCTCCTTGACTTACAGGCATTCTTCATAAATCCTTGATAGCAAGGACTCTGTCACATAAGTACATTGTGACTCTTCTCCCACTGAGGAGCTTGTAAAATGGCTGATTCCTTGGCTGCACCACTGGAGATTCTGGTGGGGGCGGGGGAGGGGGGGTGGCTTGTAACTAGGGATCCCCAGGGATCTGCTGCCCTGCTCATATCTTGCTTTGAGAACCCCACTGAGGTTCAGGGTGGGAAGGCAATGCACAAGAAGAATCCCCACTCTGAACAAGACTGCAAACCTGCAGAAGGCTGGGCACAGCGACCTGAAACTCCCTGTCTATACGTGGTGTGAACACCCCAGTATTTTGGAGTTCTGTGTTGATTCTGCCATGTCTCTGCCCTCTTCCACTAGTGCGTGGAGGGGAGAGGAGGGAAAGCAGGCTCCTCAAGAGCTGAATGTCCAGGTTCTGCATACGATTTTGGGATCCACAGGTATGGATTGAAGGTCTCTGGCTCTGCCACTCCTGAACCTCCCTATGCCTCAGCTTCCTCATCTATAAAAATGGGGCTAGCAGCAGTGTCTGTCATAGGGTCACTGAAGGAATTAAACGAGACAAAGCATGCAAAGTTCTCAGCCTACCTTACCATCAGTGCTCAGTAAATGGTAAACAGTTTCATTTATTACATCAAGAGTGGAATTAGACCCCACATGGCCTCCTAGCTTTAAATGTTCACCAACTATCTCTATAAGGCTCCATTTTAACTTCCAAGAGGCCTCTGGCGGGGGAGGGAGGGTGGCTTGTAACTAGGGATCCCCAGGGATCTGCTGCCCCGCTCATATCTTGCTTTGAGAACCCCACTGAGGTTCAGGGTGGGAAGGCAAGGCACAAGAAGAATCCCCACTCTGAACAAGACTGCAAACCTGCAGAAGGCTGGGCACAGTGACCTGAAACTCCCTGTCTATACATGGTGTGAACACCCCAGTATTTTGGAGTTCCGTGTTGATTCTGCCATGTCTCTGCCCTCTTTCACTAGTGCGTGGAGGAGAGGGGAGGGAAAGCAGGCTCCTCAAGAGCAGAATGTCCAGGTTCTGCATACGATTTTGGAATTCACAGGTATGGCTTGAAGGTCTCTGGTTCTGCCACTCCTGAACCTCCCTATGCCTCAGCTTCCTCATCTATAAAAATGGGGCTAGTAGCAGTGTCTGTCATAGGGTCATTGAAGGAATTAAATGAGACAAAGCATGCAAAGTTCTCAGCCTACCTTACCATCCGTGCTCAGTAAATGGTAAACAGTTTCATTTATTACATCAAGAGTGGAATTAGACCCCATATGGCCTCCTAGCTTTAAATGTTCACCAACTATCTCTATAAGGCTCCATTTTAACTTCCAAGAGGCCTCCAAGCAACCTTGCAGTTCCATGAGAAGTTTAGGAAGGCCAGGGCCATACAAAGCAGCAAGCCTTGTCCCGAAGCCTGACCCTGCGCCCTCGGGTTTATAGTCCACGTTTCCTGAGGACAGACGATGGCCCTCCCTGGTGAGCCCATCTTAGCCAGGCCGTCCTTCTCCAGACAGACACTTCAGTCCCGTCCCTTCCCAGGCAGTGACTCTGTCCTCATTTGTGCTGGTTCTATGCGAGTGATGGCTCCAACCACCTGCTGGCAGCAATTTCAGCCAGGGAGCTTACCCAAAGTAAGAAAACAGTCGTCACCCCCAAGAAAGCAGCGATAGAGTAAGTGCACGCAGGCCCCTTTAGACTGCAGAGAGCTCCTCAGTTACTCTGCCAGTTCCAGAAAGGCAGCTGTAGGAGAACCAAAGAGCGTGCGAGACAGTCACGCCCTGGCCTCCTCACAGTGCAGGGGTCTGGACCCCTTTGGCATAGGGACCTGGATGCTACCTGTAACATTCATCTGTTTTTGTGGAATAAATGGATTACATAATCTCAGATTCATTCATTCACTCACACATTCATTTCATTTCATTTAAACAAGTGTTACAGAGCAACTCCTATTTTCAGTGAACCTTGTGACCATAACTGAAGCCCTCTCTTGCAAAACACAGACTCACCCCCATACTTGATGGTAGGGATGGGATGGGGCTGTGACTTGCCAGAGCTATCGCCCCGCCTTAGAGACACCTCTCCTCTCCTCCAGGTCCCCATGAACTCAGAATCTGCACACAGGAGGAGAAGTTTTTCTGTGTGTCTGGTCTCTACTCATTCTTCTTTGACTTAACACATTTTCTGAATGCATACTCTGAAAATAATATCCTGGCACACCCTTCAGTGAGAGGGTCCATCTCTGTTGATAGCAACTTCTCCCTCAGACTCCAAGAAATGGTTCTGTCTCCAGAGCAGCTAACCTTGGAAAGAAGAAGCCATGAGGACCAGCCTTGGCCCTGGAGGGATGAGGGACATAGGTCCCCTCGACAGGATCAAACATAGGCCTGTAGGTCTTCACAGAAGCCTGCTCAGCTATCCCACGGACCTCAGTCCTCTCCCGCCCCCCTCCCAGCCCAGGCTGGCTGACCGTTCTATCAGTACACTGGGGGCAGCTGGAGCTGACGCCCCTCAGCCTCTGAGCTCTGGGCCTCTGTTTTCCACCCCTAACGTGGTGTTTCAAAATGCCCCGGTGCCAGGTCACCAAACAGGATGCGGCCAAGTTAGAAGGCCCAGTCAAGGACAAAGCCTGTGTGCACCACCTCCTGAGACGCTGCACAGGTGCTCTCAGTGGGATACCCCACTGAAGACAGTCTGGTACCAATCTCTGTGTGCCAGTCTTGATGCCTCTGGAAACTGAGCTTCCCCTGTGGACACCAGACTGCAGCTGGACTGGAATCCCCAAGGTGCTGGTCCTCCCTGAGCATCTAAAGATGGGTTCACAAAACTCCCGGAGAGGTTTGGGGAGTATCTTCAGCACGCACAGCTGGCCTCTTCCTCTCCAACCTTCTCAACACCCAGCCTCTCCAAATCGGAGCCTGCTAATGTGGGCACGTTCGGACAGGACAACAACAGAGATAACCCATCACCGCTTGGTCCAGAGGTACAATATGTCTTATGGCGGAAGCCCTGCCACCCCCAGCACAGCCCATCCCCCACTTTCTTAAAAGTCTCTGGCATGGCAAACCACAGCTGCAGTGCATTATGGTCCATTCCTGGACACACAGTCATTACCAAGACCCAAGTCAGCTTTTTCAGGGAGTCTTACATAGGAAACCAGATCTGACCCTGTATCTTCCACATGATCGAGGGGTGGCGCATTGTTCGACTTAGCCCCAGGGATCCATGCTGAACTCTGTCATCTCTTGGTGTCAGAGTCAAGTCCCAGGCGAGCTGGCTTCTCAGACGTGGTCAGTGCTCTGCCAGAGTGGCGGCCGATGGCTGGTGATCTCCTCTGCTGC
>SJYX01021393.1:235227-266206 GCA_006410675.1 Oreotragus oreotragus | reverse complement strand
GATGGACATGAGTTTGGGTGAACTCCGGGAGTTGGTGATGGACAGGGAGGCCTGGCGTGCTGCGATTCATGGGGTCGCAGAGTCGGACACGACTGAGCGACTGAACTGAACTGAAAATCACTGTGGATGGTGACAGCAACCATAAAATTAAAAGGCACTTTTAAGTGCTCCTTGGAAGAATACCTAAAGCAGAGACATTACTTTGCCAACAAAGGTCCCTCTAGTTGAAGCTATAGTTCTTCCGGTAGTCATGTATGGATATGAGAGTATCCATAAAGAAAACTGAGCATCAAAGAATTGATGCTTTAAACTGTGTTGTTGGGGAAGACTCTTGAGAGTCCCTTGGACTGCAAGGAGATCCAGCCAGTCCATCCTAAAGGAGATCAGTCTTGAATACTCATTGAAAGGACTGATGTTGAAGCTGAAGGTCCAATACTTTGGCCAACTGATGCAGAGTGGACTCATTAGAAAAGACCCTGATGCTGGGAAAGATTGAAGGCAGGAGAAGGGGACAACAGAGGATGAGATAGTCGGATGACATCACTGACTTGATGGACATGAGTTTGGGTGAACTCCGGGAGTTGGTGATGGACAGGGAGGCCTGGCGTGCTGTGATTCATGGGGTCACAAAGAGTCGGACGTGACTGAGAGACAGCAATACAATACAACACAGGGCCTGTGTACCAGAGATCCAGGTGACTGTAGAAAGAGGGATCCACCCTCAAGGAATGCATTCAAAATCTTACACACTCTGAGACCCAGTACAGAGGCAGTGGTTTGAAAACACTCTGGGTCACACCCACTTGTTGATATTAGAGAGCATCCAAGAGGCAGGAGGCAACTGGGATTGCTCCTGGGGACAGAAACACTGGCAGCAGCCATTTGGGGAGATTATTCTACCAGAATAACACCAGGACTGGCAAGCATTTTGGAATCCTATCTCTAGCCTATTAGCTCCAGGGAACCAGCCCTACCAGTGGGCCAGAACCAACCCTACATTCCCGTGGGTCACGCAACCAACTGTGTAGGTAGCCACAGTGGGCCTACAGTCACCACACGAGGCATAGCCTTGTAGTCAACCAAGCCATGGCCCATCCTTGCACACCAGCATGCCCACAGTAATCAGCCCTGCCACACAGAAGGAGCAGCCCGCATAACAGGGAATCCTAAAGCACACAGCGCTGGTGACAAGAGGGGCACACGCTCCTGGCTCCACAGGACATGTCCTATATAAGGCCACTTCTCCTGTGTCAGAAAGCAGAACCAACCTAACACATGGAAATAAAAAGAACTAGTAAAGTGAGGGGACAGAGAAACACGTTCTTAGCTTAGTTCAGTCGCTCAGTCGTGTCCAACTCTTTGCGACACCATGAACCGCAGCACGCCATGCCTCCCTGTCCATCACCAATTCCCAGAGCCCACCCAAACCTATGTCCATTGAGTCGGTGATGCCATCCAACCATCTCATCCTCTGTCGTCCCCTTCTCCTCCTGTCCCCTATCCTTCCCAGCATCTTTTCCAGTGAGTCAGCTCTTCACATCAGGTGGCCAGAGTATTGGAGTTTCAGCTTCAACATCAGTCCTTCCAGTGAACACCCAGGACTGATCTCCTTTAGGATGGACTGATTGGATGTCCGTGCACTCCAAGGGACTCTCAAGAGTCTTCTCCAACACCACAGTTCAAAACACGTTCTAAACAAAAGAATCAGGCACAAGCTCAGGAGAACAACTAAACAAAATGGAGATAAGGAATTGATACAATGAAAAGTTCAAGGCAGTGATCATAAAGATACTCACCAAACTCGGAATGAACAGAGTAAGAATTTCAACAAAGAGAAAATATGAAGGAGAACCAAGCAAAGCATAAGAATACAATATCTGAAATTAAAAACACACTAAAAGGAATCAATTGTAGATTAGATAACAGACAGGAATGGATTGGTGATCTAGAAGAAAAAGTCATGGAAATGCCCCAAGCTGAACAGGAAAAAGAATTTTTTAAGATGTTGTTGTTGCTGTTCAATCATCAAGTCATATCTGACTCTTTGCGACACCATGAACTGCTGCACACCAGGTTTCCCTGTCCTTGACTATCTCCCTGAGTTTCCTCAAACTCATGTCCATTGAGTCAGTGATGCTATACAACCATCTCATCCTCTGTCACCCCCTTCTCCTCCTGCCCTCAATCTTTCCCAGCATCAGGGTCTTTTCTAATGATTCAGCTCTTCACATCAGGTGGCCAAAGTATTAGAGTTTCAGCTTCAGCATCAGTCCTTCTAATGAATATTCAGGACTGATTTCCTTTAGGATGGACTGGTTGGATCTCTTTGCAGTCCAAGGGACTCTCAAGAGTCTTCTCCAACACCACAGGTCAAAAGCATCAATTCTTCGGCACTCAGCATCCTTTATAGTCCAACTCTCACATCCATATATGACTATTGGAAAAACAATAGCTTTGACTAGATGGACCTTTGCCAAAAAAGTGATGTCTCTGCTTTTTAATACACTATCTAGGATTGTCATAGATATTCTTCCAAGGAGCAAAAGTCTTTTAATTTCATGGCTGCAGTCACCATCCACAGTGATTTTGAAGCCCAAAAAGATGAAACCTGACATTGTTTCCACTTTTCCCCCATCTATTTGCCATGAAGTGATAGGACCAGATGCCATGATCTTTGTCTTTTGAATGTTGAGTTTTAAGCCAACTTTTTCACTCTCCTCCTTCACCTTCGTCAAGAAGCTGTTTAGTTCCTTTTCACTTTCTGCCATTAAAGTAGTGTCATCTGCCTCTCTGAGGTTATTGATATTTCTCCCAGCAATCTTGATTCCAGCTTGTGTTTCATCCAGCCCAGCATTTCGTATGATGTATTCTGCATATAAGTTAAATAAGCAGGGTGACAATATATGGCCTTGACATACTCCTTTCACAATTTTGAACCAGTCCAGATAAGAATAGTTTAAAAGACCTCTGGAATAACATCAAGCATATTAGCATTTACATTATAGGGGTTCCAGAAGGAAAAGAGAAAGAAGGGAAGAGAATTTATTCGAAGAAATAATAGCTGAAAACTTCTCTAAGCTGGGAAAGGAAATAGACATCCAGGTTTAGGAAGCACAGAGAATCTCAAATAAGGTGGCCCCAAAGAGGTCAATGGCAACCCACTCCAGTGTTCTTGTCTGGAGAATCCCAGGGATGGTGGAGCCTGGTGGGCTGCCGTCTATGGGGTCACACAGAGTTGGACACGACTGAAGCGACTTAGCAGCAGCAGCAGCAGCAGCAAAAAGGTCACACCGAGACACAGTATAATTTAAATGGCAAAAATTAAAGATATAGGGAACATTAAAAACAGCAAAAGAAAAGCAATTAGTTAAATACAAGGGAACTTCCATAAAACTATCACAGACTTTTCAGCAAAAACTCTGCAGGCCAAACAGGAGTGCTTAATATAGTCAAAGCAATGAACGGGGGAAAAAATGAACCCTAAACCAAGAATACTCTATTTGGAAAGGTTATAATTCAGATTTAAAAGAGAAATAGCAAAAGCGAAAAGAATCCCACACCATTTAACCAGCTTTACAAGAAATGCTAAAAGGACTTCTCTAAGTGAAAAAGAAAAGGGCACAACTATGTATATATGAAAAATATAAAAAGAAAACTCTCCTTGGTAAAAGCAATCACATAGTAAAGATAGCAGATCAACCAATTATAAAGACAGTAGGAAGAGTAAAGGGCAGAACTAATACAAGCATCTATATGCACAATAAGTAGTTAAGGGTTATATAAAACAAAAAAGGTATAAAATATGACATAAAAAACAGTAAACATTGGAGGGGGGAGTAAAACAATAGGATGATTAGAATGTGTTTGAAATAAGAGATCATCAACTTCAATTAATCACATACACATAATTTTATGTGAACCTCACGGTAGCCACAAACCAAAATATAATAGACACACACACACACACAAAGAGAATAGAATCTAAATATAACAGCAAAGATATTCATCAAATTTTAAGGAGAGCAAAAGAAGAAGAAATGAACAAAAAAGAAATATAAAACAACTAGACAACAATTAACAAAATGGTAGTAAGAACTGTGTTATTTTTGTTTAGTCACTAAATTATATCTGAGTCTTTTGCAACCCCATGGACTGTAGTCCATTAAGCTCTTCTGTCCATGGGGTTTTCCAGGCAAGAACGCTGGAGTGGGTTACCATTTCCTCCTCCAGAGGATCTTCCCAACCCAGGAATCAAACCCATGTCTCCGGCATCGGCAGGAGGATTCTTTACCACTGAGCCACTGGGGAAGCACAGCAATAAGTATGCATCTATCAATAACTACTTTAAATATACATGGACTAAATTCTCCAGTCAAAAGGCACAGAGTGGCTGAATGGATACAAAGGCAAGACCCATGTACATACCACCTACAAGAGAGTCGCTTCAGATCTAAAGACACTCAGACTGAAAGTGAAGGTATATAACAAGCATTCCAAACAAATGAAAATGAAAAAAAAGCCAGGCAGCAATATTTATATCTCACAAAATAGACTATAAAACAAAGGCTGCAACAAGAGATACATAAGGACATTTCATAATGATAAAAGGATGAATCCAATGAGAAGATATAACAATTATAAGTATATATGCACCCAATATAGGAGCACCTACACACAGTAGATATGAACAAACATAGAGGGAGAAATTGACAGTAATGCAATGATAGTATGGGATTTTAACATACCACTTTCATCAATGGACAGATCATCCAGACAGAAAATCAATAAGGAAACACTGGCCATAAATCACATATTATATCAAATGAGATAACAAATGTAGATCCTTCCACCCAAAATCAGCAGAACACATAATCTTTTCAAGTGTACATTGAACGTTCTCCATGAGAGAGCACATGTTAGGCCACAAAACAAGTGTCAATAATTTTTTAAAAATTGAAACCATAGCAAGCACCATATTTGGCCACATTTTATGAGACTAGAAATCTCTGCAAAAAAACTGCAAAAATAACACAAACATGTGGAGGCTAAACAACATGCTACTAAACAACAAATTGGTCACTGAGCAAATTTAAAAACACCTGGAAACGAATGAAAATGTAAACACAATGATTCAGAAATCAATGGAATGCAGAAGCATTCCTAAGAGGGAAGTTTGTAGTAATACACGCCTACCTCAGGAGACAGAAAATATCAAATGTAAAGTAAAATAAAATAAAATTTAAAATAAAAAATAAACAATCTAAACTTACACCTAAAGGAGCTAGAACAGGAAAAGGAACAAACAAAACTCAAAATTAGTATAAAGAAAGAAATAATAAATATGGAAACAAGAATAAGGAAAAGAATATTTAAATAGAAAAGATCAGCAAAACTAAGAGCTGGTTCTTTGAAAAGAATAGAAAAAAAAAATGATAAAACTTTAACAGAGTCATCAAGAAAAAGAAAAAGAGAGGACCAAATAAATAAAATCAGAAGTAAAGGAGAAATGTAAAAGATGATAAGAGATTAGTACAAACAGCTATGAAAGAGACAACCTGAAAGAAATGGATAATCCCTAAGAATGTACAACCTTCAAGATTGAATCAGCAAGAAAAAGAGAATATAAACTGACTACCAGTAACAAAATTGAATCAGTAATTTTTTTTAAACTCCTAATATACAAAAGCTCAGGACCAGATGGCTTCATAAATGCACTCTACAAAGCATTTAAAGAAGATTTAACAACTACCCCTTCTCAAATTATCCCGGAATTTAAAGAGAAAGGAATGTTTCTGAACTTATTGTATGAAGTCAGCACCACCCTGATAGCGAAACTAGACAAAGACACATCAAAAAATGAAATTACAGGCCAATATCACTGATGAGCATAGATGTAAAAATTCTCAATAAAATATTAGCAAATTCAACCTGACAATATATTTAAAGGATCAAACACCATGACCAAGTAGGATTTAACACAGTGATACAAATCAATATGATACACCACATTGGTTAGTTGAAGAACAAAAGACATATATATAATTATCTCAGTAGATGCAGAAAATACTTGCAACAAAATTCAATATCCATTTATGATTTTAAAAGCACTTGGTATATAAGGAACAAACTTCAACATAATAAAGGTCACATATTACAAACCCATAGTCAACATAAAACTCAGCAGTGAAAATCTGAAAGCATTTTCTCTGAGATCAGGGACAAAATAAGAATGTCTTCTCTTTTTATCTACTTTTATTCAACACAATATTGGAAGTCCTACCCACTTCAATCACACAAGAAAAAGAAAAGGAATTCAAACTGAAAAGGAAGAAGTGAAACTGTCCTTGTTTGCAGATGACATGAAATCATATATAGGAAATTCTAAAGATGTTATCTAAAAAATTTATTAGAATTAATAAATGAATTCAGTAAAATTTCAGGATATAAAATTAATCTATTGCATTTCTACACGTTAAAAATGAACTATCAGAAACAGAAGTTACGAACAAGCTCATTCCTAATTGAATAAAATACCCAGAAGTAAATCTAACTAAAGAGGTAAAAGATTTGTACTCTGAAAACTATGAGATATTGAAGATATCACAAACAAATGGAAAGATATACTGTGCTTATGAATGGGAAGAATCAATATTGTTAAAATGACTACATTACTCCAGGCAATCAGATTCAATACGATCCTTCTCAAAGTACCAAATGCATGCATTTCACAAAACTAAGACAAATAATTCCAAAATCTGTATGAAACTACAAAAGACTCCAAATAATCAAAATAATCTTGAGAAAGAAGAAAAAATCTGGAGGTATCATGAACTCTGATTTCAAATTATGCTGCAAAGCTACAGTATTCAAAAGAGTACAGTACTGGCACAAAAAACAGACACATAGACCAATGGAACAGAACTGAGTGCCCACACACCGTCCAGTCAAAGCTACGGATTTCCCAGTGGTCACGTGTGGATGTGAGAGTTGGACCATAAAGAAAGCTGAGAGCTGAAGAATTGTTGCTTTCGAACTGTGTTGTTGGGGAAGACTCTTGAGAGTCCCTTGGACTGCAAGGAGATCTAATCAGTCCATCCTAAAGGAGATCAGCCCTGGGTGTTCACTGGAAGGACTAATGCTCAAGCTGAAACTCCAATACTTTGGCTGATGCAAAGAACTGACTAATTGGAAAAGCCCTTGATGCTGGGAAAGATTGAAGGCAGGAGGAGAAGGGGACGACAGGGGATGAGATGGTTGGATGGCATCACCGACACAATGAACATGAGTTTGAGCAAGCTCCAGGAGTTGGTGATGGACAGGGAGGCCTGGCATGCTGCAGTCCACGGGGCTGCAAAGAGTCGGACACAACTGAGCGACTGAACTGAACTGAAATCCATGTTTATGTGGTCACCTAATATATGACAAGGAGACAACAATATACAGTGGGAGAAAGAGCCTCTTCAATAAACAATGTTGGGAAAACTAGACAGATGCATGCCAAAAAAGCTCCACTGGAGTACTTTCCCATACCACACACAAAAGAAAACTCAAAATAGATTAAAGACTTAAATGTAAGTCCTGAACCCATAAATTTCCTAGAAGAAAACACAGGCATACTTTTTGACAGCAGTCTCCGCAATATGGTTTTAGATCTGCCTCCTCAGGCAACAGAAACAAAAATGAAAATAGACAAATGGGACCACATCAAACTAAAAAGCTTTGGTGCAAAGAAGGGAACTACCAACAAAGTGTATTTGCAAATGATATATCTAAGGAGTTAATGCCTAAAATATACAAAAAACTCACACAACTCAACATTCAAAAAAAAAAAAAAGCATGCCAAAAAAGCTCCACTGGAGTACTTTCCCATACCACACACAAAAGAAAACTCAAAATAGATTAAAGACTTAAATGTAAGTCCTGAACCCATAAATTTCCTAGAAGAAAACACAGGCATACTTTTTGACAGCAGTCTCCGCAATATGGTTTTAGATCTGCCTCCTCAGGCAACAGAAACAAAAATGAAAATAGACAAATGGGACCACATCAAACTAAAAAGCTTTGGTGCAGAGAAGGGAACTACCAACAAAGTGTATTTGCAAATGATATATCTAAGGAGTTAATGCCTAAAATATACAAAAAACTCACACAACTCAACATTCAAAAAAAAAAAAAGCTGGTCAGAGGACCTAAATAGACATATTTCCAAAGAAGATATAGATAGCCAACAGATAATGAACAAATGTTCAACATCACTAATCATCAGGCAATGCAAATTAAACCACAGTGAGACATCATGTCACACCTGTCAATGGCTATCATCAAAAAGCTCACAGTTAACAAGGATGGCAAGGATGTGGAGAAAAGGGACCACTCATGCACTGTTTGTGAGGCTGTAAACTGGCGCAACCTATATGGAAAACAGTGTGGAGGTTACTTAAAAAACAAAAAATAGAACAACCACACAATTCAGGCATTTCACTACTGGATATTTACTCAAAGAAAAAAGAACACAAATTCAAAGAGATATATGCATGCTAATTTTTATTGCAGAATTATTAACAATATCCAAGATATGGAAGCACTTTAAGTGACCATCAATGACGAATGGATAAAGAAAAGATAGCACAATAATATATACAATGGAATGCTACTCAGAATTTAAAAACTGAAATCTTGCCATTTGCAACAATATGGAAGGACCTAGAGCTAAGTGATTAGGCTAAGTGAAGTCAGACAGGAAAAAAAAATGCCATATGATCTCACTTATATGTAGAATATAAAAAAAAAAAACAAATAA
Organism: Oreotragus oreotragus; assembly: GCA_006410675.1. Lineage (NCBI taxonomy): Eukaryota > Metazoa > Chordata > Mammalia > Artiodactyla > Bovidae > Oreotragus > Oreotragus oreotragus. Next base: position 257,406 of record SJYX01021393.1, on the reverse strand, counting down.
GCAATAAAACAAAACAAATACACACTCACAGATACAGAGAACAAATGGGTAGTTGCCAGAGAGAAGGGACAAAGTCAGTGAAGGGGAATGAGTGGTGCAAACCTTCAGTCATAAAATAAGTGAGCCATGAGGATGTCATATGCAGCATAAGAAATATAGTCAACAATATCATAATAACTTTGATGCCAAGTCACTATATAGTATACCTGAAACTGACATAATACTGTATGTCAAGCATATTTCAATTTTTTAAAAATCTGTCACTATATCTATGTTACTGTTGACAAGTATTCATAGATGAGTGTCTGGAATTATATTTGCCTAAGGACTAGGACTTGGATTTTTTACTTTCTTCATGGTACATTCCCATCTTAAGTCTTTATAATATGTTTGCTTCATTTTTATAAAAGTTAAAATTATTTCCCAGGTGCAAATATGCCAAGATGTTAAGTGATTAACTTATGGTGGTAAAAATACTGATGATTGTTTTATTTTGCATTTTGGAATTTTAGGCAATTCAAAATTCAAAAATGTGCTTAAGAAAAAATAAGGATAATCACTTTAAAAATACAAATAAAATCTAATATATATATATATATATATAATTTCCAAAACAGAAGAAAATAATGAAAGCTTTAGTAACCAAATGTAAATCAGAAAGGGGATTTAGAGAAGCAAAGAAAACATAACAAATTAGATCACAAAAATAAGTCCCAATATATCATATCAATATTCATCATAAATATAAAGAGATTTAAATGACCAATTATAAGACAGAGTCTAACAGATTTTAATCCTCTTAATCTAGTGATATGGCTCTTACTACAAGAGACACACGAATATAAACAACTCAGAAAAGCCAAAAATAGAGAAACAGAACAAAAACAAAACAAGAATAATTTCTGAGGCAGATAAAATGCAACAAAACAAAAAACATTCGTAGAAATAAAAAATACTATGTAATTATTTATGGGATATAACAGTCATAAATCCTATGTACCTGACAGCAACATAACCTCAGAGCACATAAAGCAAAACTGACAACGTAAGAAAAAGAAACAGAACTCCACCATCAGAGCAGAACATGCCAACTCACTGTATCGGAACCTGATTCTGCAGACAGAAATAACTTAGGATATGGAAGACTTTTATAATGCTGTAAAAGCATGATCTAATAGATGTATCTTTATATATATGTATGCAGTCAACAAAAGAAAACATACTTTTCCAGAAAATGAGGAATATTTATAAGCAGTCAGCCTCACTGTAGAATGAAACAGAAGTCTCGAGCAATTTCAGAGATTCAAATATCAACAACACAGAACCCAATGAAATTAAATTAGAAACTGACAACTAAAAGACCTTTAGGACAAAAATATCGAAAACTTTAAAATGTTATTCCTAAATTAACTCACGTGTTAGTGCAAATCTCAAAACAATTAAGATATTTAGGGATAAATGAAACAAAATTTTATGTCCATAAGTTGTGAGATAAATTCAGTACAATTGTTGATAAACTTATTTACACAAAAAATAAGAGGAGATGAAAACAACTTGAGAAGAGGACTAAACTCAAAAAAACTACCCCAGAAGATTCCAGTAAGGAAGTGGGGAAGCATGGTAAGGAAGTAGAAGCATTGTTCTGTCTTGGGGCTTAAGAGTTGAGACTTTGCACTCCTGTACAAGCCGGCCCGGCTAAAAGCAGCCTGAGGCTGGAAGTGATGCAAACTTCAGGCGTGTCTAGCTCTCTATACCAGCAGGTGGCTCCAGAGCCCAACGGCAGTCCTTCGAAGGTTTCAGGTGAAACCAGTACCAGAGCACACAGAAGCTGGGAGGTGGGCACGCTCGGGTGGCAAATAGGAAATAAAGGCATTTTCTAGCAGCACCAATGAAGCCTTCTACAGAACTTTATTGCTTAGGAGAAAAACACCACCACTAGTAAAAGAGACGCTCAGTACAACAAAAACCAGTGATTTTAAAAGAACGATAGATAGATGTCTAGAAAAATAGCAAAATTACACTTTTTAAAAGGCAGTATTTGGGCAGTCAAGATTAAATAAGCCCAGGATAGCCTATCTCTTTCACCAATTACAACTGAAATTCTATGCAACAACCTAAGAACTTTGAAAAATTAAAAATTCTAGAGCCACAGTAAAAAATGAGTCAATACATTGATCTAAATGAAATATACTCGCCAAAATCCAAATAATCCAAAAATAGGCAGGATACTAAGAAGAGAGGATCAAAAAGTAGAGAAAATACACAGAAAACAAACAATAAAATGCTGAACCTAAATCCAAACATATCAATAATCATATTAAATGTAAATTATCTGAATATACCAAGTAAAAAGGTAGAGATCATCAGCTTGGATTTAAAGAAGGAAATGCCCAACTATATCCTATGCAAACACTTAAGGGAGAAACAATAACAACTCTACCCAGTGCATTTCAGAACATAGAAAAGGAATTTTGTGAGGCCCACAATACCTTGATTCCAAAACTGACAAAGACACTACATGATTAACTGATAAATAAGCAAACTACAGACCAATATCTCTCATGAACATAGATATGAAAATTATCATGAAATATTAGCAAATCAATTGCAATCATATTTTGAAACAATAATACATCAGGATCATGTGAGGCTTTATCCTAGGAAATCAAAGTTAGTTCAACTTTGCAATTGATGTAAATAAATCACCATATTAACAGAGAAAAGAAGCAAAACATGAGATCATCTTAACAGGTGCAGAAGAAGCACCTGACAAAATTCAACCTATAATTTTTTAATGACTTTTAAAAATTGATTGAATCTCACCAAACTAGAAATCTAAGGGAACTTCCTTAACCTGATGAAGGACATCTACAAAAACCTACAGGTAACATCAAATTTCTGAATGTTGAGCTTTAAGCCAACTTTTTCACTTTCCTCTTTCACTTTCATCAAGAGGCTTTTTAGCTCCTCCTCACTTTCTGCCATAAGGGTGGTGTCATCTGCATATCTGAGGTTATTGATATTTCTCCCAGCAATCTTGATGCCAGCTTGTGTTTCTTCCAGTCCAGCGTTTCTCATGATGTACTCTGCATAGAAGTTAAATAAGCAGGGAGACAATATACAGCCTTGACGTACTCCTTTTCCTATTTGGAACCAGTCTGTTGTTCCATGTCCAGTTCTAACTGTTGCTTCCTGACCTGCATACAGATTTCTCAAGAGGCNTTCTTCCAGTCCAGCGTTTCTCATGATGTACTCTGCATATAAGTTAAATAAGCAGGGTGACAATATATAGCCTTGACGTATTCCTTTTCCTATTTGGAACCAGTCTGTTGTTCCATGTCCAGTTCTAACTGTTGCTTCCTGACCTGCATACAGATTTCTCAAGAGGCAAGTCAGGTGGTCTGCTATTCCCATCTCTTTCAGAATTTTCCACAGTTTATTGTGATCCACACAGTCAAGGGCTTTGGCATAGTCAATAAAGCAGAAGTAGATGTTTTTCTGGAACCCTTTTGCTTTTTCGATGATCCAGCGGATGTTGGCAATTTGATCTCTGGTTCCTCTGCCTTTTCTAAAACCAACTTGAACATCTGGAAGTTCACGGTTCATGTATCACTGATGCCTGGGTTGGAACATTTTGAGCATTACTTTACTAGTGTGTGAGATGAGTGCAATTGTGCGGTAGTTTGAGCATTCTTTGGCATTGCCTTTCTTTGGGATTAGAATGAAAGCTGACCTTTTCCAGTCCTGCAGCCACTGCTGAGCTTTCCAAATTTGCTGGCATATTGAGTGCAGCACATATTGAGAGCAGCACTTTCACAGATATATCTTGTACATAATTACTACATGTACCTATAAATATATATACTGATACAATTTAAAACTAATGTTTGTGATATTCAGCAATGAAATTGTCAAGCTTCCTAGGTGTCGCTAGTGGTAAGAGCCTGACTGCCAGTGCAGGAAACCTAAGAACTACGTGTTTGATCCCTGGGTTGGGAAGATCCCCTGGAGAAGGAAATGGCAACCCAATCCCATGGACAGAGGAGTCTGGTAGGATACAGTCCATAGGGTCACATAGAGTTGCACACAACTGAAGTGACTTAACAGGCTATTGTCATCAATGAGCATGAGCAAGAAAAGGTTGAATATTTATTTCCCCTCAGTGAAAACAATTCTAATGAATGAAAACACTGTATAGGAACTATCTCTACTTAAGCATCATTATTGACAATAAATGTATATTTTAATGTGTATAATTTTATATAAGTTATTTTAGCTTGCTTAAATTTACCAAAAGAATAGTTTTTTGTCATATTTTTCAGAGGAAATTTTAATTATTTTCTCCTCTCTCATCCTTATTTTTATTCTTCTGTTTGTCATTTCCTTAGAGTCACTCTAGCACTGTTGCCAGGAAAGGAAAGTCAATTGAAATACACATTAGTGGTGTTATATTAATAGACTTCTCAGATAATAATGTGAACTATGAATATAACCACATAAAATACAGATGTCCTCAATATTGAGTGGTGGAGAGGAGGAGATAATATATAAAAGTTTTAATATTTTGTGAAAAGGAAATAAAACATCATTCCAATAAATTAACAAATAGGACCCATTAGACTTATAAAAATGCAAAGCACTATGCCCTTTGAATAAAGTTGATAAAATCAGATGGGAAATATTTTATTAAGAAGCTGTTAAAAATAAAAACTTCTTAAGATAACTGTAGGTTGAAAATTGGCTCTGAAACTAAAGTAATGAGGTTATAATAATAATAATAATAGTAATAATAAAGACTGGGATGTGCTAGCAGAAGAAGCATATCATTAGGAACTTATTATGCAGTAGGTGCCCAGAATGTCAAGATGAATAAAAATATGTTCTTTCCAGAGCTGTGACAAATGGGCAGCCATTATTCTCAACCTAAAGTAGCTCAGAAGCTTACTAGATAAGAAACAAAACAAAGTCTGTGCAAAGAATAATTGTTCTTTCTCTTCATAATTAGCATATTTTCTGTCTTCCTCACAAAGCTAAGCACACTTTAAATACAGGAGCTATGTTAGCAAGTTCTCCACTGCATTTATAATTTTTGCCGAGTGATGTTTGCCTGGTAGGCACTCAGCAAGTATGTGTTAAATTGATTAATAAATACTAGAGGAAAAACACCATCCTGGATTTCTGTACTACCTCAAGCATAAAATGAAGGTTTAGCCAAGTGACTCTGCTACCTCCTTTTAGTTACTAATATATAGATTTTCCCTACTCATCTGACTCTCAATCCAAGCTTAGAATTTCCCAAAACTCAACTTCACTCTATTTCTCCTCATCTGCAGAGAACCTCTCTTATGTATGAGTTGGAGAAATGCTATATAGTTTCCTCAGTTGACCAGAGTAAGCATCTTTAGATTATCTAAGCAAAGGAGAAACTTCAGAGCATATATCTGAAGCTCAACTAGAAATCAGTAGGTGGAAAAGCCAGAATGCTGGATCACCTGTGCTCAACCTGGCCTCTCCACCAGCCCATTTCAAGAGCTCTTGAAGCCAACTTTTTCACTCTCCACTTTCACTTTCATCAAGAGGCTCTTTAGTTCCTCTTCACTTTCTGCCATAAGGGTGGTTCATCTGCATATCTGAGGTTATTGATATTTCTCCTGGCAATCTTGATTCCAGCTTGTGCTTCCTCCAGCCCAGCCCAGCGTTTCTCATGATGTACTCTGCATATAAGTTAAATAAGCAGGGTGACAATATACAGCCTTGACGTACTCCTTTTCCTATTTGGAACCAGTCTGTTGTTCCACGTCCAGTTCTAACTGTTGCTTCCTGACCTGCACATAGGTTTCTCAAGAGGCAGGTCAGGTGGTCTGGTATTCCCATCTCTTTCAGAATTTTCCACAGTTTATTGTGATCCACACAGTCCATTAGCTGATGTCAAAATTAGTTGTGTGGGCAGTAAATATAAACCTCTTCTTCATGGGTTTCTTAGTCTTTTCTGAAAATGGGACCTGGTGTGAGTGGTGAGATTGACCCAAACAACTTCCTGAGTGAAGCCAAATAAGTTCACCTTGTCGTGCTCCTTACCCAACTGGGAAATAAGAAAACTTGCTCCTTGCTCATTGTTTTCACTCTTTCAAATACATGTAATTGTGGTAAAGTAGATTATTCATCTCAGCTATTAGACTGCTGTGCTCAGCTAGAGATCCTCTTTTCCATACCTATACTTGGTGTATGTCTATTATTTACTTTCCACATGCAAACCCCCTGTCTTGACAAATGGGTCTTAGTATTTCTAAAAACCAAGTGACTGCTTAATGTTTTTAGTTTTGTCTCTTCTCTGCCATTAACTTCTGATTAATGCAAGTAAACTGGTTATGTTGTGTTAGTCAGTCAGCTTCTGTCTGATTTTGCAGTCCTGTGGACTGTAGCCTACCAAGCTTCTCCGTCCATGGAATTCTCCAGGCAAGAATACTGGAATGGATAGCCATTTCCTTCTCCAGAGGATCTTCCCTTCCTGGGATTGACCCCAGGTTTCCTACATTGCAGGCAGACTCTTTACCATCTGAGCCAATAGGGAGGTGAAGGTGAGGTGAAGTCGTTCAGTTGTGTCTGACTCTTTGCAACCCCATGGACTTCTCCGTCCATGGGATTCTCCAGGCAAGAATACTGGAGTGGATTGCCATTTCCTTCTCCAGGGGATCTTCCCGACCCAGGGATCGAACCCAGGTCTCCCGCATTGGAGGCAGACACTTTAACCTCTGAGTCACCAGGGAAGCCCTGGGTATAAATACATATATTCTGATAAATACAAGGGATGCCTTAATTTATCTTTTTCACAAGCCACATTTTAAACAATATCATAACAGTATCTCTGAATTAGAAATGCAGTCACCTCAAAATGCTGAGTGGAAATATATAAGGGGTTTTGCCCTAGCCCTCTCTATAACAAGATCCTAATCATTAGATCACTCTAGACCATTGAATTACTCTTTTAACTGGCCTCCCCATATCCAAATGCTCCCTTCTTCCATCCCAAATTTCTTCCAGACTATCTGTAATGCATAATCTCTGAGACTGGGTGGGACTGTGTAGATCAGTTATGAGATAATGAAGGCAGAAGAGAAATGCCCTTTCAGTCTTGGACCTGCAAACCTTCTTATACCTTAAGTTAGATGCACAAGATTCATTAGAAGACACTGAGGCCCTAGCAGCTGATGAAAGAATCTTGGATCTGTGAATGACTGTATGAAGTAGAGCTTCTCACCTACCCATATTGAATTATGATATGAGCAGAGAGAAAAATTTTGTTTGTGAAGCCACTGAAATTTTGGAGGTAATTTGTCAAGAGTATGTAGCCTAATCTGATTAAACAGGTTAGCCTATTCTGTCTAATCTTCAACATGCCCCTAAGTAAAGTAAGTAAGTACAGTCACTCAGTCGTGTCCGACTCTTTGTGATCCCATGGACTGGAACCCACCAGGCTCCTCAGTCCATGGGATTCTCCAGTCAAGTATACTGGAATGGGTTGCCATTTCCTTCTCCAGGGGATCTTCCCGACCCAGGGATCGAACCCAGGTCTCCCGCATTGGAGGCAGACGCTTTAACCTCTGAGCCACCAGGGAAGCCCATGCCCCTACTCTTCATATATTAGAACCTAAATATTTTAGAGTGATTTTCTAAGACATCATTTCAACAAAATGTTCTAGTGTAATCGTCTCCTCCCTTTCACAGATGTTATGGGAAATAATATAATTAACTTAATTAAACTATTCACATGATCTGAATATTCAGAGAATATATCCATCTATTTTTCTCTATTTAGGATTTCTTTTCTCAAACATTTTCCACTTGAAATTCCACATACAGATCCATTAAGGTAACTAAAGTGTCAGGGGCTCTGTATTTTTGTGAATGTATGAGTGTGTATGACCATACATGAGTGTCATCATGATAATTTTGTTCCTTTTATGGCTGATTAATATTCCATTGTGTATATGTGCCACATCTTTCTCCATTCCTCTGTTGACAGACATTGAGCTTGCTTCCGTGTCCTGGCTATTGTAAATAGTGCTGCAATGAACATTGGGGTGCATGTATATTTTTGAATTATGGTTTTCTCCAGGTATATGCCTAGAAGTGGGATTGCTGGATCATATGGTAGTTCTATTTTTAGTTTTCTTAGGAACCTCCATACTGTCCTCCATAGTGCCTGTACCAATTTACATCCCCACCAACAGTGCAGGAAGTTGTCAAATAGTGAAGTAAGTCAGCAAGAGAAAAACAAATATCATATAATATTGCTTTCATGTGGAATCTAGAAAACTGGTAGAGATGAACTTTTTGCAAAACAGAAATAGAGATACTTATACAGAACAAAGTTCTTGATACAAAGCNCCCACCAACAGTGCAGGAAGTTGTCAAATAGTGAAGTAAGTCAGCAAGAGAAAAACAAATATCATATAATATTGCTTTCATGTGGAATCTAGAAAACTGGTAGAGATGAACTTTTTGCAAAACAGAAATAGAGATACTTATACAGAACAAAGCGGGGAAGAGAGAGTGGGATGAATTGGGATATTGGGATTAACACACACACACTGCTATGTATAAAGTAGATGACTAATGAGAACCTACTGTATAGCATTGTGGACTCTAGTTAATGTTTTGTGGTGACCTAAATGGGAATTTAATTCAAAAAGCTGGGGAATATATGTATATGTATAAGTGATTCACTTTGCTGCAGAGCAGATACTAACATAATATTAGTATCATAAAGCAACTATACTCTAGTGGAAAATTTTAAAAAGCAGAGTTGTCATGACAATAAATGAGATCTTCCAGGTAAAGATAAAGGTATTTTGTCACAGAAAAGTAGGGATTCTCATCTGTGAACTAGGGTATTCAGTATTCTGGTATTTAAATGATCTGTAGATTGGTTTCTTATAAAGAAAATATATTCTGATGCCATAGGAAAAACCAAGCTTCACATTATATTCCATACTCAGTATTTAGAGAGAATAGTAAGCAAAAAGTTGAACATCAATCCTACTTTTTCAAATCTTCCGATTTCCCTTACTGACACAGGTAGTGTATTTTGGAAATGGCATTGTTTTGCAGCTATGTATTACCCAAACAGAGATAAGATTCAATAAACAAAATGAAAGACATCCACCTTAAACAGTAATAGTTCATTGTTTTTATAGACTCATACAGAAAATCTGCATAAGTGTTCTTATACTGCTTGAGCCAAAGTTAAATAAGTAATAATTTCAAGATATTCTGAAATATGTGTATTTATGGATCAGTCAGCATTCTGAAGTGTGAAAGACATCTTTCTGTTATATAAGAGTTGGTTTCATACACGAGAAAACATTTGGCCTTAAGGCTCAATTGACATTTATAAGAAACAAAGTTTACACATAGTACCATCTGTTTACTATCAAAAGAATAAAATAATCTTATGAACAATTATTCCAAAAGCAATTGTTGTTTCATTCTCACTGAGTAGCTCAGCAGCAGAAAAATATTTTGTTCCAAAGTTCAGCTGATTTCCATTTAGGAAAAAAAAAATATGGAAGCTTGATTGCCCTCCTTTCAGACTTGTAGCAATTTCTTTAAAATGGTTAAATTGTATACAGCAACCAAGAGGACAGGTTTACTTCCTTTTTCCTGAATGCTTGGAATCATTAGAGATGACCAAGAATGGTTTGAAGACAATATTTAGTCTTTATACCTCAGACAATGTCTGTCAAAGTTTTTATATATAATAGGTAGATAAATATTTTCTGAATTTAATGGAAGAAACTGATGTGGAATCTAAACATAAAAATTTAGGTGTTTTTTTTTTCTAAAAGCATAAATATAATTAAATGAACTATTTGCTTCCTATCTTGTTTTGGCATAAACACAGCAAAATAAAAACTAGTAAAGATGAAAATCTAGTGCCTATTATTTTGGAGAAGCGCAAAAGCAATATAAGCCCTGCTGTTTGTGAACATAAAAGAAAATTGCTTATCTGAGTCAGGAAGGAGTTGGACTAACTCTGAAAACATCATTCCTTTTATACCTGTGGCCTTTTGTATTTTTCACTAAGTCCTGAATCTTTTTCTGACTTTTAATCTGAGATCATTGATGTGCAGACTTGACAATATAGTTAAGCAGGAACAAGGCTCAATAAATCTAATGACTTTTTATTTACAATTTGAATGTCAATGATCCACAATTTTCTAAAAACAATGATTATAATCAAGTTCATTCCCCAACTTTTTTCAGCTGAAGTGATAGCATGACAAAACTGTCCTGATATAAAACTACGTGTTTCCCAAATTATGCACTATAAAGACATTAAAGATATTTTTAAAGTAACCATATACAAGTAAAAGAGGAAAAGACTGTTATCTAATTCTTCAGATGAAATTATCTATTATCCAACTTCCACTTTTTTGAACTTAAATACATGTTCATGAGTTATTTCCTCTGTTTTCAATTTGCTTACATTACCAAATTATTCTTTGCCTATATCTACATGATAGTAAGTATTTGGATCAATATGACTCTAAATTTAATTTTATACTATCTTTAGATAGATATAATAACTTAAGGAAGTACTGGAATTTATTAAAATATATTGATAAATTTAACTAGCCATTATATCTAATAATTAATTTTATATATTAAAAATGAAAAATTGTGGCACACAGCTAAAGCAGAGCAGAGAGGATTTTATAGAACTAAATGTTTACATTAGGGGAAAAAAAAGGATACTTTCAAATCAATAATCTACCCCTTAGCTTTTGTGAAGTTAATATGATCTTGATACAAAAGCTCGACATAGAGAATACTAAAAAAAGAAAAAAAGAAAACTACAGTCCATTATCTCTCATAAATATAGGTATAGAAATCCTTAACAAAATATTAGCTAATAGAGTTCAACAATATATGCAAAGAATCATATATTATGACCAAATGGAATTTATTCCAAAGATGTAAGACTGGTTCAGTATTTGAAAATCAAACAATGTAATTCATTGTATTAGCAATCTGAAGAAGAAAATCCTGTGATGAAATCGATTGCTGCAGAAAACTCATTTGACAAAATGAAAGCACTCATGCATGACAAAAAAAAATCTCTCATAAAACAGGGAACTTAAACTTGATAAAGAATATCTAAAAAAATCCTATAGCCAAAATAATATATAATGATGAAAGACTTAATACTTATTCTCAAAGATCAAGAAAAGACAGGATATCCACTCTCACCATTGCTATTAAACTTGAAATTGAAGGTTTAAGCTAATGTCATAAAGCAAGAAAAGAATACAAGACACGCAGATGGGAATGGGGGACATAATGGTCTATGTAGAAAATTATGCTCAGTTGCAAATGCTAGTTCCCAAAAGCCACATGCTGTATGGTTTCACTTATATACTTCCTCAAAATAACAAAACTATAGGGTTGGATAACAGATTAATAGTTGCCAGGAGTTAGGGATTGTGGATAAAAGGGACAGCATGATGGAGATGTCTGTGTTAATAGTCTCTCTCTTGACTGCGGCAGTGGATACAAACTGGCATATCAAAGATAAATGACATAGACCGATACACACACCTTGTACCAATGTCAATTTCCTGGTCTTGATATTGTTCTGTAGTTATATTCTGGGAAACTAGGTGAAGGATACATGGGACTTCTCTATATTATTTTTACAGCTTCCTGTGAAACNTGTCTGTGTTAATAGCCTCTCTCTTGACTGTGGCAGTGGATACAAACTGGCATATCAAAGATAAATGACATAGAACAATACACACACCTTGTACCAATGTCAATTTCCTGGTCTTGATATTGTTCTGTAGTTATATTCTGGGAAACTAGGTGAAGGATACATGGGACTTCTCTATATTATTTTTACAGCTTCCTGTGAAACTACAATCATTTCAAAATAAACTGAAAACAAAAGATACAGACTAAGAAAAGATGTTTGTTATTAATATCAGCAACAAAGAATTGTTAGATGAAATTTATAAAGAACCTAAAAATTAACAAGAAAAAGCAAATAGCCAATTAGAAAAATGCACAGAAACTGAAAGGAAATTTCTAGAGGAGGAAATAAATTCTAGAAGATATTGTTAATCCACCATTACTCATTATGCTAAACTCTCTGCTTCCTGTATATTTGGAATATTTCATTGATAAAGCCATGAATTTCTTTCAAGCTATAATTGAAAAACTGGAGACATAGACTTGTCCATATAGTTACTATGTGAGTTCATAATTTCATTCAATTTTATGAAATATTCATAATTAAGAATAAAAACTACTTCAATCAGAAATTTTGAAATATTAAATGTCAGTATATAGTTCTTTGGCCCATTTNTGATGAAAGATGGAATGATTTCCCCCTGAGATAAGAAATAAGGCAAGAATATCTATCCTTGTCAATTTTAATCAATCAGTTAGGAAGATCCCCTGGAGGAGGAAACGGCAAGCCCACTCCAGTATTCTTGCCTGGGAAATCCCATGGACAGAGGAGCCTGGCAGGCTGCAGTCCATGGGGCCAGAGGGTTGGACCCAACTGAGCACAGCATTTATAATCACTGAAACTAGAAGTCCCAACTAGTGCAATAAGGAAAAAAAAGAAAAGAAAAACGCCTAAGTATTGCAAGGGAAGAAATAAATATCCCTTTATCCACAGGCAGCATGAGGCCTATGCAGAAAACCCCAAGGAATCTATAAAAATAACTCTTACAACTAATAAATAAGTTTAGCAAGATTCCAGAATAAAGATCAATATAAAAATTCATTTTTATTTCTATATACTAGCAGTGAATATTAGAAATTCAAATTTTCTAAACAGTACCATTCACAATGTATTTAGACAACTTACTGAAAAAATGGAATTAATAAATTTGATAAAGAAAAATATAGAATAAAGAAAAAAATAAAGTTAATAAAACATGTGTCAGGCCTCTATGGTGAAAACTGCAAAACACTGCTAAAAAAAAAAGAAATGAAGACCTCAGTAAATGGAATAATAAATCTGTGTTCCATTATTGGTGCCTCAGTGTTGAAATGATCTACAGATTCAATGTAGTCCCAATCAAAATCCCAACAGAAATTTTTGGGATTGACATTGACAAACTCTCTAAAATTTATTTGGAAAGGCAAAGGAAATAGCCAAAAAATTTTGGAAAATGGCAGCAAAGTCAGAGGACTTCCATTACCTTATTTTAATAGAATTGACTCTTGAACAACATGGGTATTAGGGGTGTCAACCATACCTGCCATTGAAAATACACATGTAACTTGACAGCACACGGTATCCAGCTTCTCATTCATGGTTTCAACCAACTATAGATTATGCAGTACTGTACTACATCTTTAGCGAAAAAAAATCTACATACAAGTGAACCCATGTAGTTCAAACCTGTGTTGTTCAAGGGCCAACTGTACCTGTTAAAGCTACAGCAACCAAGCCAACATGATGGTGTAAAGGCAGTGTGACAGCACACAAATTAACATACAAAGCTAAGGAACAGATAAGAGCCCAGAAACAGACCCAGACAAATGCAGTCAACCGACTTTTTTATAAAAGTGCAATTCCAGGTTTGGGTATTTAACCAAGAGCAATGAAACTTATGGGTTTCCCTTGTGGCTCAGGGGTAAAGAATCCGCCTGCCAATGCAGGAGATAAAGGTTCAGTTCCTGGGTCAGGAAGATCCCCTGGAGAAAGAAATGGCACCCTACTCTAGTATTCTTGCCTAGGAAATCCCACAGACAGGGGAGTTCATGGAGTCTCAAAAGAGCTGGACTTGACTTAGCAATTAAACAACAATGAAAACTTAGGCACACATAAAATCCTGTACCTAATTGCTTATAGTGACTGTGTTCATAATCACCAAAACACTGGAAACAATGAAACAACTTGGAAATGTATAAACAAACTGTAGCACAGGTATAAAATGGAGTATTATTCAACAATGCAAAGAAAAAAGCTATAGAGACATATACTAATGTGGATAAATTTCAGATACATTATAGTCAGTTTAAAAAAGTCAGACTCAAAAAGCTACATACTGTGTGATACAGGCATTTTAGAAAAAGCAAAACTGTAAGGACGGTTGTCAGAGGGTGGAGGCATGGAAAGTAATTGACCACAAAGCAACAGTATGAGGAAATTTTGGAGGGGATAGAATTGCTCTGTATCTTGATTTCGAGGATGGTTACATTTGTTGAAACTTATACATCACAAAGGTTGCATTTCGCTGTATATAAACTGAAAATAAATAAGAACAATTTTGAAAACAATATTGGGACTGAAGGAGCGAGAAAATTAGAAATGAAGTAAGGATGCTTTTCAATCATAAGAAAACAATATAAACAACTTTATGATAGTAAATTTGAAAATATAATAACAGAGAGAACTGGTGAAAACAATTATTAATATTTACTCAAAATGGAAAACTTGAATGAACAAAGACCCATTACCTAAGCTGAATGTATTTCCAGGCAAAAATCTTCTTACTAAATGGACAGCAAACTCAAATGTTTTATAGGCAAATCTTCCCTAGATTCTAAACATACCACTCCATCTTATTAAAAACAAAAACCTATTTCAGTGAACAGAACAACTAAACCTATCCAATTGATGCCATAGGACTACATTAACTTCAATACCAAAACCACATCAAGATAAGGCAAAAAAAATTAAAAAATAAAAAATAAAAATAATAAGGCAAGACCAATTTTATCTATGAATAGAGTTTTTTAAATTTAAGTTAAATATAAAGATCACATCCATCATTATATAATGATCAAATATGTGTTAGCCCAGGAATGTAATATTTTCTAACATCAAGAAATTTTCCAGTGAAAGTCACCATAATATCCAAGAATAGAGGGGAGGAATAAGATTTAATGATGGACAGGGAGGCCTGGCGTGCTGCGATTCATGGGGTAGCAAAGAGTCGGACACGACTGAGCAACTNGCATCGGGGGCAGTCCCCTGCCTCCTCCAGCCTAGGAGCAGGGCCTCTGGGCAGCCCTGGGATCCTGGCTGAGGAGTCTGGGATGATGGGGTTGGCTCACCCATCGAGCCCCTGCTGCTTAGCCAGCCCCAGGCCCAGCTGTACTGTGACCCTGGGCCCCTTTCTACAGACAAGGTCCCAGTGGTGGGGCCTTACTGTTCCTGGGGGGCCTCACCCCTGCTGTGAGCCCAACAACCTGAGGAGGAGACCAGAGCCTCCCCACCAGCTCCCCGCCCCCCCGCCCCCGCCCGGCGACCAAGTGATGGCAGCTCCTTGGCTCCCACCCAGGGGAAGGGGTTGCCCCAGGGAACCCGCACATGCCCTCACACCCAGGGGACCCCTGATCAGCTAACGGGTCCCTCAGACTTCTTTCCTGGCCAGGAGCCTGGAGACGGGAGGCTCACCCAAGGCCACCCAGGCGCTTGTCAACTTAAGGGGGCCTTGGGTGCTGGAAACCAGCTCCCAGGGTGAAGGGGGTTGCCCCAGGGAACCCGCACATGCCCTCATACCCAGGGGACCCCCGATCAGCTAACGGGTCCCTCAGACTTCTTTCCTGGCCAGGAGCCTGGAGACGGGAGGCTCACCCAAGGCCACCCAGGCGCTTGTCAACTTAAGGGGGCCTTGGGTGCTGGAAACCAGCTCCCAGGGCTACGCTGGAGTGTGTGTGTGTGTGCGCGCGCGTGCACAAGCTGCATGCACATATGTCCCTTCATGGGCTTCCCTGGTGGCTCAGATGGTAAAAAATCTGCCTGCAATGCAAGAGACCCGAGTTCAATCTCTGGGTCAGGAAGATCCCTGGGAGAAGAGAATGGCAACCCACACTAGTATTCTCGCCTGGAGAATTCCTTGGACAGAGGAGCCTGGCGGGCTACAGTCCATGGGCTCGCAAAGAGTCGGACACGACTGAGCGACTGGCAGCTTCGCTTCATGCCCCCCATGTATCTCTGTGTGTCTGGGGTCTCCCCATCTCTGTGTATCTCTGTCTCTCACAGGTGAGGTGAGTGTGTGGGTCTCAGCGTCCACATCTGCGTGTCTCGGGCTGCGTGCCTCTGGGTGCGTCTGCTGTGACCTGTTTTAAGCTAAGGTGGTGGGCAGACCCGGGAGGTATTACAGTACCCGCACACCCTATCCTAACCCCGACAGGTTAGGTGGCCTGCCCAGGGCCGCACACGGGGTGGGGGGATCCACCCAATGGGCACGTGCTCTGCCCTTCTTCAAGTCATGGCCACCCACGCCCCAGGTGAGGCTCCTTGTTTGAAACCTTCCTGCCTCTATTTATAGGAGGCCCCAAGGCCCAGAGAGGCAGGTCTCCAGCAGGAGGGAGGTGCCGGGACCCCTGAGACCCAGCTGGGGCCCACGGAAGGCTGGACCTCCGCCTTGACCCCGCCACGCTCCGATGCNTCTGCCCTTCTTCAAGTCATGGCCACCCACGCCCCAGGTGAGGCTCCTTGTTTGAAACCTTCCTGCCTCTATTTATAGGAGGCCCCAAGGCCCAGAGAGGCAGGTCTCCAGCAGGAGGGAGGTGCCGGGACCCCTGAGACCCAGCTGGGGCCCACGGAAGGCTGGACCTCCGCCTTGACCCCGCCACGCTCCGATGCCCTCCCGCCTCTGATCAGGCCAGCCCTGACCCTCCCACCCTTCTGGGTCCCCTTGCTCCCAGCGCCAGTGCAGTTTGGCTGAACAGTGGGAACTCGGGGGGCTGGTGAGGGAGCAGGTATGGGGGTGTGGGAAGGTGCAGGGCTCACGGTCCCCAGGAGAGGTCACTGCGAGGCTGGTGGTCGCCCTCCCCTGGGAAGGGGAGCGCAGCTTCCCCCTGAGACCACACAGTGTGAGGGAGGGTCGGGAGGGACCCCAGCTCAGGGCTACCCCCTCAACCCTCTGTTCCCTCCAGCACCTCAACTCCGGCTGACTGCCAAGGCCGCCGGGCAGCCCGCTTGCCCCTGGCCCTGTCTCACGCCTCGTCCATTCCCCAGGTGCTCCAGCCTCTGGGCCAGGGCTGACCTCCACCCGGAAGCTGACCGTCTTCCTGCCCGGGTGTCGGCTCCCTGTCTAGGTGCCTGCCTGCTCCTCCCTGGCCCTGCCCTCACCCTGCTGCCCTCCACGTGCCCGTGAGCCCCCCATGAGGCCGTGCCCACGTCCCGCTCAGGCCCCAGCACGAGTGCCCATGGGTGACTGAAGTGGCATCAGACATTCAGGAGCCAAGAGCACGCCAGCCTGGCTGCTGTCCGACGACAGGGACAGCGATGACCGAGCAGAGGGTGGAGCTGCAAGAGTGCACACCGCACACACACGTGCACACGCGGACCCGCCTCTGCACACGCACGCACGCACTCCCATGCACACAGGTGTGGACCACACCACCGCCGCACGTGTTCACAGACACGCACGCAGTGGGCCCGTGGCTGCTGCAGTGACCTCCAGAGCTGAGGAATCAAGTTGTTTTTTCCCCAGGACACATTCCCACACTAAAGAAAACAGGAAGGGACTTGGGGCCGGGACAGGAAGAGGAAGTGGCCTGCGCACAGGGAGCCGGCTCCAGCCGGGTGGACCCCAGGCGGCTGGTTTGGGTGGGACTCAGGAGCAGACAGACAGACTGCTGCAGAGTGGGAGGTGGAGCGTCCTCCAGGGCGTCTCGGCCTTGGTGCCGGTCCTCAGTGAAGGGCCCTCCCGCTTCCAGGTGAGAAACCGAGGCGGGAGTCAGCTCATCCCAGTCACCAAGGAGGGCAGGGGAAGCTGGCACGGGAGCCCGGCCCCTCTGACATCACGCTCCCCCAGCTCTGGTGCTGCGGCCCACGTAGCAGTGGGAGAGGCGAGGCCTCTGCTGAGGACACCAGGGGCCTTGGTGGGGCTCTTTCTGTCACCCGGTGGTTTGTCCAGTGCTGGGCAAGCCCATGGCGCCTGGCCTGGCCTCTGGCAGTCTTGGGGGGCCCTGAGCAAGCACTGCAGAACACACACAAAGGAGCTGTCATCAGCCCAGCGTGTGAGCCACCGCTCCCTCCCAGGGACTGGGCTTGTCTGATGGCAGGGAATCTGTGGGGTCCCTGCCCCCAAGCCTGGCCCAGGGCTGGGTACAGGAGGCGCTCGTAAATGCTCCACCGATGTGGCATTGGAGGCACAGAGAGGGACCACAAATGGCCCAAGGCCACACGGCGAGGCCGGTCTTATCCCACTCGTGTCCTCCTGCTGCATGCAGCTCCCGGGGAAAGCAGGTTGGAGGCCTGGGCACGTGGTCCCAGCCGGTCCCAGCCCCTCCCCGGGGTCACAGACTGCTGCAGTATCTTGTTAGTCCTCCAGACCCAGCAGGCAAGACTCCCCCTGGCCCTGCAGGTAGGGGGGCCCAGGGAAGCTTCCTGTCCTTTCTGACTTGCCTCCTTTCTTCCCTGCACGCCCTCCCAAGGCACAGGGCAGCTGGGTGTTCACTTTTATCTCCAGAATCCCAGTCTTAGGATAACATCTAGATGGTGGGAAGGAAGGAGGAGGTTGGGGCGGGGTGGGGGACAGTTTAGGGCTTCAGAGACAGATAGTCTTGTTTTGTCTTTTTTTTTTCTTCATTTAAATAAAAATCTTGTTTAGCAAAGACCCAGGATGACCAACAGTCCTGGTTTGCCTGGGACAGAAGTTTTGCAGGACGCATGAAGACTTTCAGGGCTAAAACAGGGAGAGGTCCAGGGAGACCAGGACAAGTTACCCTAGAGGGACTCCAGAGACACTTAATCTAAGTCTCCCTGATGCTTGAACTCTCCACTGTGTCCCCAGCCAGTGGCTGTCTAGCCCTGCTTACATACCTCCAGTGACAGTGAGCTCATCACCTTTCAGAGGAGCAAGAGCCGAGCACGAGGTTGAAGCAGGCAGGACCAGGCAGCGACCACAGTGAGGTCAGAGTTTGCAGAGCAGAATTCAGGGGCCCCTGGCCGGCCTTTAGGGGTTTTGTTGGCATATTGAGTGCAGCACTTTCACAGCATCATCTTTCAGGATTTGAAATAGCTCAACTGAAAACCCATCACCTCTACTAGCTTTGTTCATAGTGATGCTTCCTAAGGCTCACTTGACTTCACATTCCAGGATTTCTGGCTCTAGGGGTGTGAAGTATATGTTAAGAGAAATGAGGGCACATGAATGCTTGGGATGATGGCAGGATGTGTAGTTTACAGAGATAAACAAAATTACAGTCTACACAGGATATACAGCAACAGACTGACAGGGACTTTTTTTTTATTTCAAATAGTCACTTCTGAGCAAAAATGCCATGGTTTCTTCTTTAATTCAACTAAATCACCATGTGTGTCTAGTTCTGACCTGAAGAGAAGTAAACCTTCTACTAAGGTATGAAAGTTACTTTCTATTACAACAAAGTATCTCTCAGAGCTCAAGAATAATGAGAAAATAAATCTCAGATCAAACCAAAAGGAAAGAAACATACCATTTGACAAACCTAATTGACTTGATTTTTAGGCTAGCTTCATAACACACCTGAGGTGAATGCATATTTTCTATAACGGTATACATTTCCAGGAAGAAAGCGTGCCCAGAAGATGAAGATTTAGGGTTTTCAGTGGGAAAATCATCCTCAGGATGTCAGTAAGATCATTCCTCAGAGGGAAGAGCTGGGGTCCAGTTCAGGGTGGTTCTAGGGTCACTGAGTTAAAATTTCTTTGCTTGAAGTAGCACATTTTTCAGTGTGGCAGTTTTAGTTTGAGAATTATGCATTCATGTGACTTTCCAGGTGTCACTAGTGGTAAAGAATCTGCCTGCCAATGCAGGAGACGCGAGAGATGAGGTTCAGTCTCTGGGTCCAGAAGACCATCTGGAGGAGGGCATGGCAACCCACTCCAGTTTCTTGCCTAGAAAACTTCCTGGACAAAGCAGACTGATGGGCTACAGTCCATGGGGCCTGCACTGAGTGGGATGCATCTAAGCACACACCCACGTATTATGCATTCAAGATAACCTGATAAGTTTAAGTCATTAGAGGGAGAAAATGTAAGAAAAAAGGGTATTGTCATTTGCAAAGAAAATAGTGTGTGTACTTTATGATTAAAAAAAATTTTAATTGGTCCACATGTGTTTTATTAATAATAACAGGAAATAAGGGATGTTTCAGATAGTTTGAAGTTTATACATACTGAATATACTGATATCAGCTTAATATAGATTTTATTTACAGTGTGTAATTAAATTATTTTCTGGAAACATTTTTGAAAAACAGATTTTCCAATATATGTTTATATATCCAGAAAAATTCTTTACCCAGATTATATCTACCACAAATGAAAAACATGTCATATTGTGCTTTGAATTTTTCTACAATGAATTCCAAAGGAAAAGTATTTTATCATCAATTACTTTGTAATTTATTTATCTTTTTCTCAAAATACTAAATTGGAAAATCTGGTTATCAAATATCCTTTGAAAATATAAATTAATTACAAAAGATTAATAGAAACTCTTTCCATTCTTTCCACATATATATCAAAAATTTGAACACATTCCTTGAATCACAAAAATGAATAATGTATGTCAGTAAAAGATGATACTCAAGCAAAAGAATATTTTCCAAGTAATTGAGTAGTTTGTTACATTTAAGGGTACTAAAATGATTCTGGTTTATTTCCTTTGTTTCCTCACTTCTTTTCTCCACATGTAAAAAATATTTCAATGAAATTATGTGACCTAGTATCCACATAAATTAGTACTATTAGACTATTAGGAAGATACCATTCATCTAAGAACCTTTATGGCATATGACTGTTTTTCATTTTCTGATTCTAAGTATATAAACGCTAACATACTTTCTATATGTATATATTCATTTTTCCCAATGCAATATGGTATACATCTTGTTATTTAGTTTTCTACTGTGGGTTTATATGTTTACTAAAACATTTTTTTAAATTCCATTTATTTAGAGTATAAAGAAACACTATTATTTACTGCAACCTCAAACATTAAAGCATTTCAAAAGCAGCTAAGGGGGAAGAATGAATGTGATATTCCCAGACAACAGCAAAGCACTAAATGAATTTCATAGCTGTGGCAAAACTTTTCTTTTAAGATAGAAGAAATATATTTATGTCAAACTTCATCATCATAATCAAATACAGCAGTTTTATACTTAATATTGACTTTATACATCATGCAAGACTTTGCTATTGCTGAACTGTATTATTAAAAGTAGAGTGAGAGGTGTGACAAAATCTACTGCTTGTGTGCTTTCAACTACATTAAGTCTCATCACAATCTGAAAGGAAAATGTATCACATGGGATCAAGAATAAAAAGAACAACTCCAAGAGTTATTATCTTGTCACTTCCTATATATCCAGACTTACTCTATAGCCATTCTTTTAAGTGAATAAAGAACTAAAATACATTATAGGGTATAGTATGTTTCTTCCTAAGGCCTCTCTTTCAATTTACCCTTCTGACCTTAAGTGATCATATATAAGCCCATTGCCTCAAATCAATTCTAAATTGATGATGCTCTAAAGTAGTTCTTTTGTGTGTGTGTGTGTGTGTGTGTTAATCAACTGTTTTTACTATTGGTAATTTACTAGTCAACAATAGGCTATAAGTAGTTAATTTTGAGGAGGAGTCAAGTATTTTTTTTTATTCTTAGTAATATATCTTTAATAAAATGATGATCTTTCTGATTTTCTTTCATCGAGCTAATTTCTCTCTCCAGTTATTTATTTTTTTTTTTTTTTTACTTTACAATACTGTATTGGTTTTGCCATACATTGACATGAATCCACCACAGGTGTACATGAGTTCCCAACCCTGAACCCCCCTCCCACCACCCTCCCCATATCATCTCTCTGGGTAATCCCAGTGCACCAGCCCCAAGCATCCTGTATCCTGTATCAAACCTAGACTAGCAATTCATTTCTTACATGAAAGTATACATGTTTCAATGCCATTCTCCCAAATCATCCCACCCTCCCCCACAGAGTCCAAAAGCCTGTTCTTTACATCTGTGTTTCTTTTGCTGTCTCGCATACAGTGTTATCATTACCATCTTTCTAAATTCCATATATATGTGTTAGTATACTGTATTGGTGTTTTTCTTTCTGGCTTACTTCACTCTGTATAATCGGCTCCAGTTTCATCCACCTCATTAGAACTGATTCAAATGTATTCTTTTTAATGGCTGAGTAATACTCTAT
>SJYX01021393.1:175729-234674 GCA_006410675.1 Oreotragus oreotragus | reverse complement strand
ATTTATATTTATCACCATTGTGAATACCTGAATCCAATCTACTATTTCTGTCATCAGACTTCTATCACCAGCAACCTTCCCATAGGTCTCCTAAAATCCATTCTTGGCCCCCTCCTGGTCATTCTTAATAGCCAGAAACTGTACTTTTAAGACAAAAGAAAAAAAAAAAAAAAAAGAACTTGGAACAAAGGGAATTGTCAAATAGATCTTGCACTACTTTCAAATAAGATGATAAGTGACAAGAGAAAAATGAATGGAAGAGTTGTCAAAATGTAGAACACCAGTCAAGTTGACAAGATTCAGTAGAGTGGTAGAGATGGAACTGGAATGGAATGAGATGGAGCAAATAAAAGATTACAAAGTAGATATACTATCTGAAGACAATGAATTTGAAGAACTTTCGGACTGACACAGAGAAACAAAACAGTAACAACACTGAGATACTGAATCAAGGGAGAATTTTTTAGGGCCCAAAGTTATAGAAAATATGTGTATGCTAGTGGATCCATCATGCCCTAATAGGACAGAACAGGAAAGATTTTAAAAAGACAAGTTTCTGGGTTTTGAGAGGGAATTTTTTTAGATAAAATTTGTGGTTCACAGAACACTTTATCAACTAAAACTTTGGCCCTATAAACAAAACTGTGATCAAAAAAGGGCAATTTAGTAGCTAAAATAATGGCTTTCCACCCCCACCTTCCCTTTGGCCTCACTCCAGGGCAGATGAATGTAAGGAACCAACTGTTTGAAATGGCTCTTCACTAAGAACTCTAACTGAAAGACATTAGAAAACAATTATTGTAGAACTCCACCAACTTATGAACTACGGCCACTTGCTCTTTCCTCTATCATCTGAGTGCTAATAATACCCAATTGTACTGATCCTTACTAAATAATAAATAACAAATTAACATGAGGGATAATTAGCATCAGCTTAATGGAGTCCCTAGTAACCAAATTTTCTCAGATTTCTGGGTGTAGGAGTTGTACTCCTATTTTTTTTTTCAATTTCACATTGACATATCTATGAATGCCATTTTTTCATTATGATTATTTTAAAAACAATAGTACAGAAATCTTTCAAGGAAACAGTCTCACATTTTGAGGACCTTCTGAAATATTGTCCCTCCACACCACATGTGAGTTCCTTTTAATAACACATGAAAAATTGTCTTCAAGAAAAATAAAAGGAAAAAGAAAGAGAAGAAAAGAGATGGGGAAAGAAGAAAGAAATGAGATTACAATTTTTTAACCAGTTACGACTAATATACAGACCCTGCAGCAGTTACCACTGACTGGCTTCTCACATGCCCAAAATGAACCAGGAGAAGCCAGAGCTGATACTGTCACAAAGAGGTTCAATAACTGACCTACCAGACAACTAAGACCAGTTTTTAGCAAAATAACTACTTCAAAAAGGCTGGCCAAAAACCTTTTTATTTCTATTGTCTAACCTATATGCATTTCAGGGTTCTTAAAAGTCATCTTTAAAAAAAAAAGAAAGAAAGAAAAAAGGATGCATATCATTTTTTCATACTTAATATGGCTGTAAAAGACTGCCTCTTGAGAAATCTGTATGCAGGTCAGGAAGCAACAGTTAGACCTGGACATGGAACAACAGACTTATTGGGGGCAGGAGGAGAAGGGGACGACCGAGGATGAGATGGCTGGATGGCATCGCTGACTTGATGGACGTGAATCTGAGTGAACTCCGTGAGTTGTTGATGGCAGGAAGGCCTGGTGTGCCACAATTCATGGGGTCGCAAAGAGTCGGACATGACTGAGCGACTGAACTGAACTGAACTGAAAAGGCATTTAATACAGGTATTTGCCAAACCCTGTTCTAGATTGACTTGGGGAAAAAAGCTAGCATTCTGTGACTCAGTTAACCTAATATTTCTGTTTCATGCTTATTATTGTATTCTCTGAATATAGAGTATAGCTATAGTAAGGAGAGGGCTTCCCCAGTGATTCAGCAGTAAAGACTGCCTGTAATGCAGGAGACGTAGGTTCAAAACCTGAGTTGGGAAGATCCCCTGGAAGAGGGCATGGCAACCCACTCCAGTATTCCTGCATGTAGAATCCCAAGGATAGAGGGCTAAGAGTCATACACAACTGAACACACATGATAGAAGTCAATTAAAGTTACTTTTTTATTGCACAATATTATGAATATAAGAAATTGGATGAACTGGTAAAATGCTATGTATCCATTTATATACATATATGAATATGTGTAAATCTTTGACAAATGTAAAATGTAAAACGTTTTGCCTGTCAAACTTGCTATTTTAAGTGTCAGTCAGTTCAGTTCAGTCACTCAGTTGTGTCCAGCTCTTTGCGACCCCATGGTCTGGAGCATACCAGGCTTCCCTGTCCATCACCAACTCCCAGAGCTTGCTCAAACTCATATCCATCAATAGGTGATGCCATCAAACCATCTCATCCTCTGTCTTCTCCTTCTCCTCCTCCTCCTGCCTTCAGTCTTTCCCAGAATCAGGGTCCTTTCCAATGAGTCAGTTCTTCGCATCAGGTGGCCAAAATATTGGAGTTTCAGCTTCAGCATCAGTCCTTTCTCCAGTATTCCTGCATGTAGAATCCCAAGGATAGAGGGCTAAGAGTCATACACAACTGAACACACATGATAGAAGTCAATTAAAGTTACTTTTTTATTGCACAATATTATGAATATAAGAAATTGGATGAACTGGTAAAATGCTATGTATCCATTTATATACATATATGAATATGTGTAAATCTTTGACAAATGTAAAATGTAAAACGTTTTGCCTGTCAAACTTGCTATTTTAAGTGTCAGTCAGTTCAGTTCAGTCACTCAGTTGTGTCCAGCTCTTTGCGACCCCATGGTCTGGAGCATACCAGGCTTCCCTGTCCATCACCAACTCCCAGAGCTTGCTCAAACTCATATCCATCAATAGGTGATGCCATCAAACCATCTCATCCTCTGTCTTCTCCTTCTCCTCCTCCTCCTGCCTTCAGTCTTTCCCAGAATCAGGGTCCTTTCCAATGAGTCAGTTCTTCGCATCAGGTGGCCAAAATATTGGAGTTTCAGCTTCAGCATCAGTCCTTCCAATGAACATTCAAGACTCATTTCCTTTAGTATTGACTGGTTTGATCTCCTTGCAGTTCAAGGGACTCTCAAGAGTCTTCTCCAACACTACAGTTCAAAAGCATCAATTCTTTGGTGCTCAGCTTTCTTTATGGGCCAACTCTCACATCCATCCATACATAACTACTGGAAAAAACCATAGCTTTGACTAGACCGACCTTCGTCGGCAAAGTAATATCTTTGACTTTTAATATGCTGTCTAGGTTGGTCATAGCTTTTCTTCCAAGGAGCAAGTGTCTTTTAATTTCATGGCTGCAGTCAGTAATTTTGGAGCCCAAGAAAATAAGGTCTGTCACTGTTTCCATTGTCTCTCCATCTATTTGCCAAGAAGTGATGGGACCAGATGCTTTGATCTTCGTTTTTTAAATGTTGAGTTTTAAGCCAGCTGTTTTAACTCTTTCACTTTCATCAAGAGGCTTTTCAGTTCCTCTTCATTTTCTGTCACAAGGGTGGTGTAATCTGCATATCTGAGGTTAATGATATTTCTCCCAGCAATCTTAATTCCAGCTTGTGCTTCATCCAGCCCAACATTTTGCATGATGTACTCTGCATATAAATTAAATAAGAAGGGTGACAATATACAGATGTGATGTACTCCTTTCCCGATTTGGAACCAGTCCATTGTTCCATGTCTGGTTCCAAATGTTGCTTCTTGACCTGCATACAGATTTCTCAGGAGGCAGGTCAGGTGGCCTGGTAGTCCCCTCTCTTTAAGAATTTTAAGGGTAATTATATTAAAACCCTGGTGGCTCATATGGTAAAGAATCTACTTGCGATGTGGGAACCCTGGGTTTGATCCATGGGTCGGGAAGATCCCCTGGCGAAGGGAGTGGCAATCCACTCCAGTACTTTTGCCAAGGAAATCCCATGGACAGAGAAGTCTGGCAGGCTACAGTCCATGGGTCACAAATAATCAGACACAACTGATTGACTAACACTTTTGCTTCATATTAAAACCAACCTATCAAAACTCAGTGTGAATTTTTATTGTCAGTCTTTGAAGGCTGGTGTCTTCCGTCACATTGTACTGCACTGTCAGTAGAAAGTTGAATATTTTACCAGCTTTTGGAGAAAAGGCAGCATTCTTAACATAAATAATGGTTGACATACTTTTTTAAAAAAATAATGAATAGCTTATTTCCACTAAGAGAAGAAAATTGCTATTACAGACAATCAACAGTTGTAACTCTAATTGCAGGCATTCTAAAATGCCTGTTTAGGAAAATTACCTTTAGAATATTTAAGGTCTGCTTTGAGATATACAGATTGCAGACTGACAAAATTTTCTCTAGGAAGCAATAAATTATAGATAAATACAGCTTGATCAACAGTTCAAAATAAGTTGCGCCATTAACTTTGAAGAAGGTAAGTACATTTTATTCCATTCCTTTACTTAATGTTTGTTTTAAAACAGTTCAGACATATGTTTGACAGAACTTAACTCAGTATCTCAATCCAGAAATAACTGTCAAATTTAATGAATGAATGACTGATTGAATGAATCAATTAAACAGGTAAGTATCTAGCAGAGAATATTTATAGAGTCAAAAATAGGTGCTTCATTAAAGGACTGATTTAGAATTATTTTGCATTTAAAATGTTAATCATGTTGTATCAAAATTCTTGTGTCATCCCTTGCACCTCTGCCATTTACCTGGGCTTGGTGTTCTTACTTAAGTGGCCGTAGCATGCTGTAATCACTTTTTCTTTTTTTTTTTTCAAGGTTTTTTTTTTTTTGTATTTATTTATTTATTTTTATTTTTTTACAAGCTTTGTTTTAATTACTTTTTGTATTCTCTACTAGCCTGTAACCTACCTTAGAAGTAGGTTTGTTTTTCGAATAATAGCTCCATATCTAGTTTTTATCATTGTGCCACATAATACGCATTAAAATTATTTGAATGAATTAATAAAAACAGTCATCTGGAATGGAGTGAGTGACTTGAAATAGAGACACTTGAGAGGGCCAGGGCAGGCTGATTCCAGGACATGATAGTGCATCCTAAAGATAAGAAGACTTTCATAGAGAGGGAAAGGGATATAGCTTGGGCAAAAAGAATACTCAAAGATAAGAAAATTACAACCTGAAAATTATTCAGTAAGTCAGTAATTCAATATATCTCTAGAGGAAAATGGAAACTTAGATAGCTCCTGCAGTCATTGGTGTTGGTGCCCTGGCCAGATCCCCTCTGCTTTTCTGGTGCTCCATTGTTATGGATTAAATTGTACCTCCTAAAAAGATGTCTTAAAGTCGGAACACCTGGTGCCTCTGAATATGACCTTATTTGGATATAAAGTCTTTGCAGATATAATCAAGTTAAGATCAGGCCATTCGGATGTGACTAGTATGGCTGGTTTTCTTTCAAAAAGAAGGAAATCTGGGCACAAGACACACAGAATGAGGTGCTGCCATTGTTTTGGGGACCGGCTGGTTTTCTTTCAAAAAGAAGGAAATCTGGGCACAAGACACACAGAATGAGGTGCTGCCATTGTTTTGGGGACCGGCTGGTTTTCTTTCAAAAAGAAGGAAATCTGGGCACAAGACACACAGAATGAGGTGCTGCCATTGTTTTGGGGACCGGCTGGTTTTCTTTCAAAAAGAAGGAAATCTGGGCACAAGACACACAGAATGAGGTGCTGCCATTGTTTTGGGGACCGGCTGGTTTTCTTTCAAAAAGAAGGAAATCTGGGCACAAGACACACAGAATGAGGTGCTGCCATTGTTTTGGGGACCGGCTGGTTTTCTTTCAAAAAGAAGGAAATCTGGGCACAAGACACACAGAATGAGGTGCTGCCATTGTTTTGGGGACCGGCTGGTTTTCTTTCAAAAAGAAGGAAATCTGGGCACAAGACACACAGAATGAGGTGCTGCCATTGTTTTGGGGACCGGCTGGTTTTCTTTCAAAAAGAAGGAAATCTGGGCACAAGACACACAGAATGAGGTGCTGCCATTGTTTTGGGGACCGGCTGGTTTTCTTTCAAAAAGAAGGAAATCTGGGCACAAGACACACAGAATGAGGTGCTGCCATTGTTTTGGGGACCGGCTGGTTTTCTTTCAAAAAGAAGGAAATCTGGGCACAAGACACACAGAATGAGGTGCTGCCATTGTTTTGGGGACCGGCTGGTTTTCTTTCAAAAAGAAGGAAATCTGGGCACAAGACACACAGAATGAGGTGCTGCCATTGTTTTGGGGACCGGCTGGTTTTCTTTCAAAAAGAAGGAAATCTGGGCACAAGGCACACAGAATGAGGTGCTGCCATTGTTTTGGGGACCANACCCCATGGACTATATAGTCCATGGAATTTTCCAGGCCAGAACACTGGATGCCTTTCCCTTCTCCAGAGGATCTTCCCAATCCAGGGATCGAACCCCAGTCTCCTGCATTGCAGGCAGATCGTTGACCAGCTGAGCCACAAGGGAAACCCAAGAATACTGGAATAGGTAGCCTATTCCTTCTCCAGCAGATCTTCCCAATCCAGTAATCCAACAGGGGTCTCCTGCATTGCAGATGGATTCTTTACCAACTGAGCTATTGGTAACTATAGAAATAAGCATATTAAGACTCAAAAAAATTTTTTAAAGACAAAATTAAGTCTAAAAATTTATTTTGAAAGGGGAAATGATCAAACAATAAACAGAAGTTAATTTTTCTTCAATAAGATACAATATTTTAGTTATTTATTAAGAAGTAACTAATTTTAAAATTGAGGTATATAGGTTTCCATGTTATCTAAAATTTATTAAAAGTGCATAGATTTTCCTTGAATAACAACTGGCCTATAAGAGACCTGAGCTATAGTTTCTAAGTTCATCAATTTTCATTTGAAAAGAAAAAAAGGAAAATGCTTAAACTTGCTTGCTGCTTTTCAGATTTTGTTAGTAAAATCTAAAATGTGGTTTTGAGACTAAGATGGACTGACAAGTGTTTCAATACTGAAACAAAAAGAATAAAGTATGGAATTTCATTCATCTTATTCAGCCTAATTGGAGAAGGAAATGGTAACCCATTCTTGCCTGAGAAATCTCATGGGTAGAGGAGCTTGGTGAGCTACAGTCTATGGGGTCACAAAGAGTTTAACATGACTTAGCTTTTACACCACCATGACCATATTCATCTTAATACTTTGTTTATTTAAAACAAGCATTTATTCCTGAAGTATGAGGTAATTTGTTTAAAAGAAAGAAACTGATTAAGTAATTAAAGTATGAAGGGACTGAAGAAAAATCTCCCAAAGTATATAACTTTAAAAAATCCATCCCATTTTATTATTAAATGAGGACTGGTTTTAGGCATGACAGTGAGAACTGAGAGGTAATTGCAGTGTTTCTTTTGAGCTTACTCTGATGCAAGCAGAGGGTAAAAGAGAATGTTTTGGAAGATATTCAACATTTAATTACCTTGATTTCAATTTTTCCTAATGAGTGTCAATACTTTCAGCCAATTGATTTCAAATACTTATTTTATAATGTGTAGTACAAAGAACATTTCAGCAGTTATAAAAATGTAAAGGAAAATGGCTAATATTTCTTTAGCATTCTCCGCTTACCAGCTCACTAAAAAATGCCCGTTTACTATGTGTGTGAATATTCTAGGCTAGGTATGCATAAATGGGACCAGAAAGCATAAGGAATGATGGATGTTTTTATCACATTTTAATTACAACTGTGTGTAACTTTGAACATTAACCAGACTAAAAAAAGCAGGATTTTTGTAGTAGGAATGTGTTCTACCTGCTAGTAATGCAGATTTCAGTTTTTCTTGCTGGTCATTAAATTCTGTTTTCAAAGAATAAAAGAGATACAGATGTAGACACACAAGGTGTAGCCAAAAAGAGCTTTCAAATTTGTGAGACCACGGGTATGCCCAGCCCAGCAGTCTGTCTCTGACAATGACGTCTAGTCACTTTGGGGGAGCTCATGAATGTGGTTCTTCAGGATCAGGATCTGTGTGGATTTCACCAGTGCAACTTTATTCTGTAGTATATCTTACTTCCCCCAGCATAATGAAATGGTTATTTACACTACTAAGCATGGGGTGGTTTTTAATACATCAATACATAAATGGAACAGAATGAGGTGCTGCCATTGTTTTGGGGACCAAGCAGTGGGCTTGAATACAAGCCCACTGCTTGGTCCCCAAAACAATGGCAGCACCTCATTCTGTTCCATTTATGTATTGATGTATTAAAAACCACCCCATGCTTAGTAGTGTAAATAACCATTTCATTATGCTGGGGGAAGTAAGATATACTACAGAATAAAGTTGCACTGGTGAAATCCACACAGATCCTGATCCTGAAGAACCACATTCATGAGCTCCCCCAAAGTGACTAGACGTCATTGTCAGAGACAGACTGCTGGGCTGGGCATACCCGTGGTCTCACAAATTTGAAAGCTCTTTTTGGCTACACCTTGTGTGTCTACATCTGTATCTCTTTTATTCTTTGAAAACAGAATTTAATGACCAGCAAGAAAAACTGAAATCTGCATTACTAGCAGGTAGAACACATTCCTACTACAAAAATCCTGCTTTTTTTAGTCTGGTTAATGTTCAAAGTTACACACAGTTGTAATTAAAATGTGATAAAAACATCCATCATTCCTTATGCTTTCTGGTCCCATTTATGCATACCTAGCCTAGAATATTCACACACATAGTAAACGGGCATTTTTTAGTGAGCTGGTAAGCGGAGAATGCTAAAGAAATATTAGCCATTTTCCTTTACATTTTTATAACTGCTGAAATGTTCTTTGTACTACACATTATAAAATAAGTATTTGAAATCAATTGGCTGAAAGTATTGACACTCATTAGGAAAAATTGAAATCAAGGTAATTAAATGTTGAATATCTTCCAAAACATTCTCTTTTACCCTCTGCTTGCATCAGAGTAAGCTCAAAAGAAACACTGCAATTACCTCTCAGTTCTCACTGTCATGCCTAAAACCAGTCCTCATTTAATAATAAAATGGGATGGATTTTTTAAAGTTATATACTTTGGGAGATTTTTCTTCAGTCCCTTCATACTTTAATTACTTAATCAGTTTCTTTCTTTTAAACAAATTACCTCATACTTCAGGAATAAATGCTTGTTTTAAATAAACAAAGTATTAAGATGAATATGGTCATGGTGGTGTAAAAGCTAAGTCATGTTAAACTCTTTGTGACCCCATAGACTGTAGCTCACCAAGCTCCTCTACCCATGAGATTTCTCAGGCAAGAATGGGTTACCATTTCCTTCTCCAATTAGGCTGAATAAGATGAATGAAATTCCATACTTTATTCTTTTTGTTTCAGTATTGAAACACTTGTCAGTCCATCTTAGTCTCAAAACCACATTTTAGATTTTACTAACAAAATCTGAAAAGCAGCAAGCAAGTTTAAGCATTTTCCTTTTTTTCTTTTCAAATGAAAATTGATGAACTTAGAAACTATAGCTCAGGTCTCTTATAGGCCAGTTGTTATTCAAGGAAAATCTATGCACTTTTAATAAATTTTAGATAACATGGAAACCTATATACCTCAATTTTAAAATTAGTTACTTCTTAATAAATAACTAAAATATTGTATCTTATTGAAGAAAAATTAACTTCTGTTTATTGTTTGATCATTTCCCCTTTCAAAATAAATTTTTAGACTTAATTTTGTCTTTAAAAAATTTTTTTGAGTCTTAATATGCTTATTTCTATAGTTACCAATAGCTCAGTTGGTAAAGAATCCATCTGCAATGCAGGAGACCCCTGTTGGATTACTGGATTGGGAAGATCTGCTGGAGAAGGAATAGGCTACCTATTCCAGTATTCTTGGGTTTCCCTTGTGGCTCAGCTGGTCAACGATCTGCCTGCAATGCAGGAGACTGGGGTTCGATCCCTGGATTGGGAAGATCCTCTGGAGAAGGGAAAGGCATCCAGTGTTCTGGCCTGGAAAATTCCATGGACTATATAGTCCATGGGGTCGCAAAGAATTGGACATGACTGAATGACTTTCAGTATCACTATAGGCACCAAAGTAAAGTGAAAGGTAACATTAAGGCTTGTGCTAAAATCTGTTTCTTTGTTTCAGTTATTTGTATAACACAAGGAAAAGATATGACCTAAATCCTATATTCCATTTTGACTACCTAATAGTCAAATATTAGACTACCTAATATTAGACTACCTAATATTACTTTTAATATTATTCCATTATTCCCTTAAAATCATTTTATATACTAAACCAAAACAATATACTACATATTATTAAAGATATGAAGTAGCATTTTCTGGAAGAAATGATTATAAATTTTCTGTATTTGTTTTCTTCAGCATAGCCAAATTTTCCTTACATTATTTATAATCTTTACTGGCTTATTAATAAAATCACATACCCTTAGACTATGGTGGGCTTCCCTGATAGCTCAGAGGTTAAAGCGGCTGCCTGCAATGTGGGAGATCCAGGTTCGATCCCTGGGTTGGGAAGATCCCCTGGAGAAGGAAATGGTAACCCACTCCAGTATTCTTGCCTGGAGAATCCCGTGGGCAGAGGAGCCTGGTGGACTACAGTCCACGGGGTCACAAAGAGTCGGACACGACTGAGTGACTTCACTAGACTATGTTATCTAACATTATGTACTACATTCATAAATAGAATCATTAGAAAAAAAAAAACAGAAAATAAAATTATAAAGTTTTTGCATGGATGCCTTAAATTTTTCTTTAAAGTTTATTTGTATAGTGATATGTTTGAAAGAGATTAAAATGATTTAATATTGCCAAGAAACAATAATATTTTATTAAAACTTAATCAAAATATATCATGTTTTCTTATATTTTCAAGTTGAACATACCTTTCTAACTAACATAGAAAAACTGAAACTGCTGGATTGTTTAAAAATTATTATTGAAGATGCTAATTTCAAATACCTAAATAAAAAACAGTATAATCTAAAATATGACATATAAATTATACAGTTGCATTCACGCCAAGGAAAGAAACTGTCTAAAATCTATCATAACTTTGTAACACTTGCATTGTACAGAAACCATCTGAATATTTAAAATTTTGTCCACAACATTCTCTCTTAATTAAACAAAAACAGACACAAAGAGCTTTTCTCCTCCTCATGTTGTCTGAAATTATTTATAGAAGTATTATTATTCCTTTTACTTATGCTTCAGTTTTTGTTAATTTGGACAGTCTTCAAAGAATGTTAATGCTCCAATATAAAGTTAATGGTTTATATATTTAAAACTTATTAATTTTGGATCTCATAAAAGTCTTTTTTATCTCAAAAAGAGAATGTGATTTCTGGAATCCTAGAAGGAACATGCAGAAAAGTCACAGAGTGATAGGAACGAAGTAGAGTTCAGAAGCTGAAAGACAAACAACAACATTTCTCTACCTACAAGTTGAGTTTAGTATAGGTGGAGTTTTCATCCACAACTAGGCGTGACCTTGAAATTAGAAGCTACAAAATAAGTGTAAAGCTTCTAACTTTCTTAGAGTAAAGCTGGAGGATTATTTTACTATCTTCCTTCTACTTGGACTAAGAGAAAAATAACCAGCTATTGTCTGCACTCAGATACCCACTTAAAATATCATCACTGTAAGACTAGGTAACCATGTGCACCAGTGAGGAAAAGAAGACTCAGTTTTGTGTCTAGATCCTCCTATTTCTAGAAATTAAAAACATGTTATGATTTTTTTTCCATTAGTCTGAATGTTCTTTCCACCCTACCCCCATTAAGTGGCAAGACCCTTGGAAAGAGAAAAAAGAGTCAAAGATAATTCTCAGATTCTGGGTTGGGATGACCTGGAAATGGTAACTGCACCCATAAAAAAGAAAATTGAGAAGAGTAGATTTGAGGTATAGGATGGAGGTAAACTAACACAGGGCTTTCCATGTGGCTCAGTGGTAAAGAATCTGCCTGCCAGTGCAAAAGACACAAGAGATGCAGGTTTAACCCCTGGGTCAGGAATCCCCTGGAGGATAAAAATGGTAACCCACTCCAGTATCCTAGCCTGGGAAATCCCATGGACACAAGAGCCTGGCAGGCTACAATTCATGGGGCTGCAAAGAGTCAGACATGACTGAGCATGCATGCATACATGAATATAACACATTCACTTTCTGTGGTGCCATTATGACTTCAAGGGAGGGTTTATCATTAAAACTCTTTAATGATGGCAGCAGTGAAGGAAATCAGATTAAGCACAGTAGATGGCCAATCCAGCACCTAAGAGGGAAAAGTATGAGAACTTTTTATCCTATTATATTTATCAAATCACCTTGTCAGACTTCTTTGGTCTTTATGATTAAGACTTTTGATTCTATCATCTTATTTTCTAGATATATTTAAAGTTGGCATCGTTAATCTTTTACACTTGTTTCTATAATTTTTTGTGAAATTCCAACTTACTTAAAGTTATAAAGTAATTTCAACTCTGTGTCTGTATATTTTCCACCAAATTTTCATAGTTTGTATAAAAGAAGGAGAGAAAGCAAAACATCCTGTTCTAAACAACATTATGTAGTTTTTGCAAATGTTATCTTTTTTCACATTGCATGTTGTTCTAATCCCTTACTGCTTCCAGATGTGAATCCCCTCCTCCCTAGGTAATCATGCCTTTTAAAAAGGCCTAACATTGTGAATTTAAATAAAACTCTTACTTCTCTTAATGTTTTTCTAAGCCTTTGTCTCTAGTAGTATAAACAAAGGTTTCACTTTTCTTTTGAGAATGACAGGAAATGCACTGGAATTTTTTATTCCCCTGAAGTCAGGTTTGTCTGCATCCCCAATACTTATGCAAGACTGTTCTCAGAAGTAGATATAACACATCAGTCATTTTACTTCAGATAGTAAAAATCTGTGTCCTGGGAAAATCATTTTTAATTTATCATCTGTTTTATCAACAATAAATTGCCATTAGCCCTATCCTCTACCACCATTTCCTCCCCCTTAGACCAGGATTTCTACAACAGGAATGAAAAGTGAATGGAAAAACTAAAAACAATCTCAGCTTTTGAGTTTCTGAAAAGACTAGAAAATTCCAGTTAACACAGTTTGAACAATAGGGATTTTGAATGTCACAAATCTGAAAAACTCAGCAGTGGCCACAGGACTGGAAAAGGTCAGCTTTCATTCCAATCCCAAGGAAAGGCAATGCCAAAGAATGTTCAAACTACCGCACAATTATGCTCATTTCACATGTTACTAAGGTAATGATCAAAATCCTTCTAGCAAGGCTTCAGTAATATGTGAACCAGGAACTTTCAGATGTACAAGCTAGGTTTAGAAAAGGCAGAGGAACTGGAGATCAAATTGCCAACAACCACTGGATCATAGAGAAAGCAGAGAAACTCCAGAAAAACATCTACTTCTGCTTCATAGACTAAGCTAAAGTCTTTGACTGTGTGGATCACAACAAACTGTGGAAAATTCTTAAAGTGATGGGAATACCAGACCACCTTACCTGCTTCCTGAGAAGCCTGTATGTGGGTCACCAAAAAGCAACAGTTGGAACCAGACATGGAACAACCGACTGATTCCAAATTGGGAAAGGAGTATATCAAGGCTGTATATTGTCACCCTGCTTATTTAACATACTTGCAGAGTACATCATGCAAAATGTCAGGCTGGATGAATCACAAGCTGGAATAAAGATTGCTGGAATAAATATAAACAACCTCAGATACACAGATGATACCACCCTTATGGCAGAAAATGAAGAGGAACTAGAGTCTCTTGATGAGGGTGTAAAAGGAGAGTGAAAAAGCTAGCTTAAAACTCAACATTCAAAAACTAAGATTATGGCATCTGGTCCCATCACTTCACAGCAAATAGAAGGGGAAAAAGTGGAAACAGCGAAAGATTTTATTTTCTTGGACTCCAAAATCACTGTGGACAGTGACTGCAGCCATGAAATTAAAAGACACTTGTCCTTGAAAGAAAAACTATGACAAACCTAGAGAGTGTGTTAAACATCACTCTGGCAACAAAGGTCTGTATAGTCAAAGCTATGATGTTTAGAAATATCAATAACCTCAGATATGCAGATGACATCACCCTATGGCAGAAAACAAAGAGGAACTGAAGAGCCTCTTGATGAAAGTGAAAGAGGAGAGTGAAAAATTTGGCTAAAAACTTAGCATTCATAAAACTAAGATCATGGCATCTAGTCACATCACTTCATGGCACATAGATAGGGAAACAATGGAGACAGTGACAGACTTTATTTTCTTGAGCTCCAAAATCACTGCAGATAGTGACTGAAGCCATTAAATTAACAGTCACTTATTCCTTGGAAGAAAAGCTATGACCAACCTGGACACTATATTAAAAAGCAGAGACAATACTTTGCCGTCAAAGATCTGTCTAGTCAAAGCTATGGTTTTTCCAGTAGTCATGTACAGATATGAGTTGGACTGTGAAGAAAGCTGAGCAGCGAAGAGTTGATTTTTTGAACTGTGATGTTGGAAAAAACTCTTGAGAGTCCCTTGGACTGCAAGGAGATCCAACCAGTCCATCCTAAAGGAGATCAGTCCTGGGGGTTCATTGGAAGGACTGATTTTGAAGCTAAAACTCCAGTACTTTGGCCACCTCATGCAAAAAGTTGACTCATTGGAAAAGACTCTGATGCTGGGAGGGATTGGGGGCAGGAGGAGAAGGGGACAACAGAGGATGAGATGGCTGGATGGCATCACTGACTCAATGGACATGAGTTTGAGCAAGCTCCAAGAGTTAGTAATGGACAGGGAAGCCCAGAGTGCTGCAGTCCAGGGGGTCGCAGAATGAGACACAACTGAGTAACTGAAATGAACTGAACTGATGGTGTTTCTAGTAGTCATATATGGATGTGAGAGTTGGTCAATAAAGAAGGCTGAGCACTAAAGAATTAATGCTTTTGAACTGTGGTGCTAGAGAAGACTCTTGAGAGTCCCTTGGACAGCAAGGGGATGAAACCAGTCAATCCTAAAGAAAATCAACCCTGGAGTATTCACTGGAATGACTGATGCTGAAGCTGAAACTCCAGTACTTTGGCCTCCTGATGCAAAGAACTGATTCACTGGAAAAGATCCTGATGCTGGGAAAGATTGAAGGCAAAAGGAGAAGAGGACAGCAGAGGATGAGATGGTTAGATAGTATTACCAACTCAAGGGACATGAATTTGAACAAACTCTGGGAGATAACGAAGGATACACCAGGGAAGACTGGCATCCTGCAGTCTGTGGGTTCTCAACGAGTCAAACAGGACTTAGTGACTGAACAACTAAAGGTAGAACTAAGGATAGGTTCACAGAGAACACAGATTCGTACAACAGGAATAAAACAAAAGCAAGCATTAATACCACTTTCTATCTGCCCTGGATTCAGTGTGGAACCGAAGGGAGGATCAACAGAAGCTTATAAACGTTCAACAGTATAGATAGTTGAGGGCACACAATGATGGCAGAAAAGAGAGGGGTTTTCCTGCAACCGATGGTTTCCTGGTAATTGATGAGCCTCCCTGACGTCAGTTCCCTCCTATAAATGGTAGCCTCCTTCTCCCCCTGGGTACTGAGAGAAGTGACACTGCTGTCCTGTCCTTCCTGCCATCTGCTGGCTGCCTCCTGTAGTGGGAGTGTCACTCCAGGATCTTTTGTTGAGAACTCCTAAGATGCCCTATCCAGAAAACTGTTGATGTCTCTGTCTCTATCTCTGGGCTCTTTTTTGTTTGTTTGTTTGTTTCAAGATTGGGCAGTTACAAGGCTTGTAGGCTTGAGGGGGTGCAGCTTGATGGTGGAGGTTTAGTCGTGAAGTCGTGTCCAACTCTTGGGACCTCATGGACTGTAGCCTGCTCTGTCCATGGGATTCTCCAGGCAAGAATACTGGAGTGGGTAGCCTTTCCCTTCGCCAGGTGATCTTCCCAACCCAGGTCTCCCGTATTGCTGGCAGATTCTTTACCAACTGAGTCTGCTGTCTGCCTCCTGCAGTGGGAGTGTTGCTCCAGGATCTTTTGTTGAGAACTCTTAAGATCCCCTATCCAATAAACTGTTGATGTCTCTGTCTATCTCTGGGCTCTGTTTTGTTTTGTTTTTGTTTTTGTTTTTGTTTTTTTTTTTTGGTTTCATGGCTGGGCAGTAACATGGCTTGCAGCCTTGAGGGGTACAGTTTAATAGCCTTTTAACAACCCTATATAGTAACTAACATTACTGTCCCCATTTGAAAGATGCAGAAGGAACTTGCAACTTGCCAAAACTAAACAGTCAGGGTAGATCTTTCATTTGAGCCCATGTCATTCTGATTCCAGGTACAGTATATTGCCTGAAGTGTGCAGATCTGGCGTAATGTGCAGAATAGGAAGTTACAAGATTATGAGCATCTGCAGCACTGTAGTAAAGCCCCAAGGTAATATATAACCACAGGATGTTGAATTCTTACAGAGGTACTCCATAAGATTCCAGCAAGAAACAAGAAGGTCTCTGCAGAGGAGATGCTGTACTCAACCAAACCATTTCCAATTTCCTCTCAGACACACAGAAGTCTGTTTATCATTTAACTTGGTTTGGATAATGGTGGTAGCATGTGATTGGCTTTGATAATAGAATATAGGCACAAGTAATGCATGCCACCTACTTACCTGGCCCTTGTGTGAGTCTCTACCTTCATAGCACAGTGGCAGGCAGGGTCAATCCAGAAGACTGAGACCCAAGAAGATGGTGACACTAGGATTACCAAATGGAAGACTGCAAGCCAAACATCTGATCCACATGGTGACATAAGTAAGAAATTAATCTTCATTGTGTTAAGCCATTAAAATCTAGGGCTTATTTGTTATATTAGCTAGCTTTAATTGCCTTACCTAGCCCAGGTTCTATAAAGCAAAGAGCAAAATCAATAAAGTAACACTACAACAACTTTCTCTGTGAGGAGAATTCATGATTTATTAGCTTATTTACATGTGCTAATACTGTTCCAGAAAACATTTGAGGTATAGAACAAAGACACGTTCTATAGAGTATGATAAAATAAAATTGGATAGAAAAGTGAAGCAAAGCTAAATAAATTAAGAAGAGAAGATGGAGCTAAGAATTAAGTACACAAAATACCTTCACAGTCTCTCTGGAAGGCAGGTCCCACATTTGGCTCTAAGCTCTCTGCTAAGTCACTTCAGTTCTGTCTGACTCTGTGCAACCCCACAGGCGGCAGCCCACCAGGCTCCCCCGTCCCTGGGGTTCTCCAGGCAAGAACACTGGAGTGGGTTGCCATTTCCTTCTCCAATGCATGAAAGAGAAGAGTGAAAGTGAAGTCTCTCAGTCACGTCCGACTCTTAGCGACCCCATGGACTGCAGCCCACCAGGCTCCACCGTCCATGGGATTTTCCAGGCAAGAGTACTGGAGTGCGGTGCCATTGCCTTCTCCCTAAGATCTCTAGGAATCACTATATGGGAAAAAAAAATTGCAATAAAGTTTGTTATTCACAGCATTCATAAGGAAAAAGCAAATCAGCTACTCAGAAGAAGCATGTTTATTTTCGTTCTAAGACCAGAGAGAAATTTCTCCTATGGGTCCTCATAAAAATGACACCATGAAATACATTGAAACATACCCTCAGAGGGAAAACAAAATCCTCACAGTAAACACAGCAATGAGTTTCATAAGTCTGTTGTTTAAAAAAAAAATCTCTTAGTACAAACTGGTAAGAAGATGCTGAATCCAATTTAGGACAAAGATAGAGTTTTTAATGCTGTTAGTGAGATTATCTGAGAGATGTGAAGAGAACTGGGAAATTAAACCTAACCCATTTTGTATAATTTTATAATTAGTTGAAATATTTAAAGGAACTGTTTGTGAGTTCACTAATAATTTACTCAAAATGCATAAATGTTATCTCAAGAAAATCCTATTTCTCTTAATTATAAGCCCAAACTGAAAAGCCAGATACAAAAGCTATTATAGCATTAACAAACACATCTTTCTGGACTGTATTAACCGTGTCATTGCCAGCCCACTGTCTAGAGGAGCAAAGTGCCTTTGATTGGAACCCCGAAATCTCACCTGAATCTGGTAGACATATACCAGCACTTCATATGCATTGATCAGCAAAAAAAGAGCTTAGTTATAGACCAAGATTTCCAGATAGTCCTTAACATGCACAGTTCTTTACAAAACAAAACAATATAACTATTGCAACAAAGTTGGTTTATTTTCAAATATCTCCTATGTTTTACTCACTTCTATCAAAAACGGATTTTTTTAGAATGATGCATTGAATTCATTTTCAATATTCCCTTCCTCATTTAAATTATGTGTTTCCCTAAAATAAATGAATGAAACTATTTAATTATTCAGTATTACAGTTATAGACACAAGCAGGAAATGCCATGGTGAATTTAAAGAAACCTGGCCAAAGCAATACAAGGTATCACTGTAAGTTAAGTCAAGAAGGAGATGGCCCATAAACATAAATACAATCAGTGATTTTCAATTTGAGAAATGTTAGTTTCTGTGTTCACCTTGTAAAAATGTATCTAAATATACTTGGCAATTCTCAATGACAAATAATTAAACTAAACTACAAATCGGTCTTCAAAAAATGAATCGTTCTTAAACTTTCATTGAGATTAAGCAATAAATTTGGAATGAAAAACATGATATGCTTTTAGGGAAAAATCAGTATTTAAAAGTAATAAAATAAGATGAGTAAAATATACAACTTGATCATATAAGCTTTTTTTTTTTTTTTTGCAGAAATTTTTCTTACAGTTGGTCACCACTAAATCATTCAGAAGACTGACAGAATATTCTCCAACTGTAACTGCCTCAGTGGAATCACATTTTATTCTTTCCTAAAACTAGGGTTTTTTTCTTTTCTTTTCTTTCTACAATGTAAAAATTTTTAAAGGCTAGCATGATATTCTGATTTTAATTCCACAGTAGCAGGAGTTTCTAAAAACTTGAGAACAAAAAAACTTGCTAACTTGAGTTTTAAATGTAGAACAGAAACATAAACTTTTTAAGTAAACAATTTATTTTTGAATTCTAACCTAGTTCCTAAAAATCTAATGTAGTAGCTGTTGAGAGACATGACATATACTGGTCTTTAATTTCTAGATATGTTTTTCTATATAATGCAATTTCAGTCTCCAAAGAGTCATGTGGGTCTAGAAAGTGCATTGCTCACTCTGTGATATACACCCTATTCACTATTAAAATAATTGGATTTTATTTTTAAAATACAACCTGGGAGTAAACCCCGTGTCCTTAAAGATCTTTTCTGTTTCGTTCAAATCCATGAAGTGTCTCATTTCTCTTGAAATTCATTTTATAGCAAAAGAGTATCATACTGAATCAAAAGGTTCTCAAGGATGATATGCATTTTCCTTGCCAGTCACTATGACTGAATTTAGAATGTTAGGTTATGTGTATAAGAAATTGTGTATGGTACCTGTTCCAGATCTCTACTCCTTTATAATAAACTATCCCAAAAATTAACAGCTTAAAACAATGTACTATTTTCTTTTATTTGTCTGGAGGCTGATAGGTTCAGCTGAGCAGGTGTTGTTCCAGTTATTTACTGGTGCATAACAAACTACCCCAAACTAACTGGTTTGAAAGAATGACCATCTAATTATGTCTCACAAATCTGTCGGTTAGCATTTTGGGCAAGAATAAACTGGGCATCTCTTCTCTACACAGCACTGACTGAGGTCCTTCAGTGTTATTCAGCTAGCAGCTGGACTGGACTGGACTGGAGAATCCAAGATACCTTTACTCACATACTTGATTTCTAAGCTGATGGCCCACTTTTTTTCCAGTGAATTCTTGAGTACTCTCCAGGGGGCCTCTCCAACAGAGTAATCAAACTTCTTACATGAACTTCAGAGTTGCTAGGGGAAACCTTCCAAAGACAGGAAAGGAAGCTGCCAATTTCATGAGGACTGGGCAGGATACTAACACAACATCACTTATACC
Source organism: Oreotragus oreotragus (assembly GCA_006410675.1). Taxonomy (NCBI): domain Eukaryota; kingdom Metazoa; phylum Chordata; class Mammalia; order Artiodactyla; family Bovidae; genus Oreotragus; species Oreotragus oreotragus. Next base: position 214,610 of record SJYX01021393.1, on the reverse strand, counting down.
AAATTCTCTTGGTCAAAAGAGTCACACAGAGTCTATCCAGATTCAGGGAGAAAAGAAATATCCCCCTCCCTCCCATGTCATAATAAAATGAGTTCACAGAGCCCATGAGGGGCAGATAATTTCAAAGCCACACAGAATTTCTCCTGTAGCTACCTTTGGAGTTAACTGACAGATACACAGAGGAGAATCAATTAATATGAATTAGAAGTAACAATTAGCCAAATATACAGGAGGCATTATGTACATTAGAATGAAAAGAGAATTCAGAAAACCTTATCTATTAACTGTGAAAACATTTCCCTGCAGCTGCTGCTGCTGCTAAGTCACTTCAGTCGTGTCCGACTCTGTGCGACCCCATAGACGGCAGCCCACCAGGCTCCCCCGTCTCTGGGATTCTCCAGGCAAGAACACTGGAGTGAGTTGCCATTTCCTTCTCCAAGGCATGAAAGTGAAACGTGAAAGAGAAGTCGCTCAGTCATGTCCGACTGTTAGCGACCTCATGGACTGCAGCCTACCAGGCTTCTCCATCCATGGGATTTTCCGGGCAAGAGTACTGGAGTGGGTTGCCATTGTCTTCTCTGAAACATTTCCCAGTTACAGTTAAATCAGAATCCTTTAATAGGTAAAGACACTGATGGNCAAGAACACTGGAGTGAGTTGCCATTTCCTTCTCCAAGGCATGAAAGTGAAACGTGAAAGAGAAGTCGCTCAGTCATGTCCGACTGTTAGCGACCTCATGGACTGCAGCCTACCAGGCTTCTCCATCCATGGGATTTTCCGGGCAAGAGTACTGGAGTGGGTTGCCATTGTCTTCTCTGAAACATTTCCCAGTTACAGTTAAATCAGAATCCTTTAATAGGTAAAGACACTGATGGAATTCTCCATGGAATTCTCCAGGTAGGAATAGTGAAGTGAGTTCAGTTCAGTTCAGTTGCTCAGTCCCATCGTGTAGGACTTTGTGATCCCATGGACTGCAGCACATCAGGCTTCCCTATCCATCACCAACTCGCAGAGTCTGCTCAAACTCATGCCCATTGAGTCAGTGATGCCATCCAACCATCTCATTCCCTGTTGTCCCCTTCTCCTCCCACCTTCAATCTTTCCCAACATCAGGATCTTTTCCAATGAGTCAGTTCTTCCCATCTGGTGATCAAAGTATTGGACCTTCAGCTTCAGCATCAGTCCTTCCAATGAATATTTAAGATTGATTTCTTTTAGGATTGATTGGTTGGATCTCCTTGCAGTCCAAGGGACTCTCAAGAGTCTTCTCCAGCACCACAGTTTCATTGCTAAATTACAAATTTAGCCGTCTGGGTCTGTCTCTTATACACATCTAGTACTGGAGTGGGTTGCCATTGTCTTCTCTGAAACATTTCCCAGTTACAGTTAAATCAGAATCCTTTAATAGGTAAAGACACTGATGGAATTCTCCATGGAATTCTCCAGGTAGGAATAGTGAAGTGAGTTCAGTTCAGTTCAGTTGCTCAGTCCCATCGTGTAGGACTTTGTGATCCCATGGACTGCAGCACATCAGGCTTCCCTATCCATCACCAACTCGCAGAGTCTGCTCAAACTCATGCCCATTGAGTCAGTGATGCCATCCAACCATCTCATTCCCTGTTGTCCCCTTCTCCTCCCACCTTCAATCTTTCCCAACATCAGGATCTTTTCCAATGAGTCAGTTCTTCCCATCTGGTGATCAAAGTATTGGACCTTCAGCTTCAGCATCAGTCCTTCCAATGAATATTTAAGATTGATTTCTTTTAGGATTGATTGGTTGGATCTCCTTGCAGTCCAAGGGACTCTCAAGAGTCTTCTCCAGCACCACAGTTCAAAAGGAATAATTCTTCAGTGCTCAGCTTTATGGTCCAACTCTCACATCCATACAAAAATACTGGAAAAATCATAGCTTTGGTAGACAGACCTTTGTCAGCACTGAAGTGTATAGATATTCCCTTCTATAAATGAGGAAGTTGGGTTTATTATTGGTTGCAGTAAGGGAGATCAAATACCTAGAGGAACCCTCAGGATCTCAATAAAGTGTTAGAATTTACAGGATTTAGGCTTGTTTCCAGTGACTTTTACTATCTTAACTAAATTTTACCTAGGAGGAAGAAAGAGTTTATGATTAACATTGTAATTGACAAAGAAGCAGAAATCATATTGATGAGATATGGTGATGTTTGGTCATTTTTGTGATTTGAACAATGTTCATGTTTTCTCTATGTTCATATATAATAGAGTGATCTTATGTTCTTGAGCCATCACTGAGGAGAGTCACTATGATGCACATGTCCTGTTAAATTGTTTATGTTCAGCAGAAGAGCACCAGCTCCTAGTCCAGGCTGGCTGGGATCACAGGCTGTTTTCTCTTCTGCACTCCCAACAGTTCAGTTCAGTTCAGTTCAGTCACTCAATCGTGTCCGACTCTCTGCGACCCCATGAATCCCAGCACGCCAGGCCTCCCTGTCCATCACCAACTCCCGGAGTTCACTCAGACTCACGTCCATCAAGTCAGTGATGCCATCCAGCCATCTCACCCTCGGTTGTCCCCTTCTCCTCCTGCCCCCAATCCCTCCCAGCACCAAACTCTTTTCCAACGAGTCAACTCTTCGCATAAGGTGGCCAAAGTACTGGAGTTTCAGCTTTAGCATCATTCCTTCCAAAGAAATCCCAGGGCTGATCTCCTTTAGAATGGACTGGTTGGATATCCTTGCAGTCCAAGAGATTCTCAGGAGTCTTCTCCAACATCACCATTCAAAAGCATCAATTCTTCAGCACTCAGCTTTCTTCACAGTCCAACTCTCACATCCATACATGACCACTGGAAAAACCACCGCCTTGACTAGATGGACCTTTGTTGGCAAAGTAATGTCTCTGCTTTTCAATATGCTGTCTAGGTTGGTCATAACTTTTCTTCCAAGGAATAAGCGTCTTTTAATTTCATGGCTGCAGTCACCATCTGCAGTGATTTTGNTCTCACATCCATACATGACCACTGGAAAAACCACCGCCTTGACTAGATGGACCTTTGTTGGCAAAGTAATGTCTCTGCTTTTCAATATGCTGTCTAGGTTGGTCATAACTTTTCTTCCAAGGAATAAGCGTCTTTTAATTTCATGGCTGCAGTCACCATCTGCAGTGATTTTGGAGCCCCCAAAAATAAAGTCAGCCACTGTTTCCCCATCTATTTCCCATGAAGCAATAGGACCAGACACCATAATCTTCATTTTCTGAATGTTGAGCTTTAAGCCAACTTTTTCACTCTCCTCTTTCACTTTCATCAAGAGACTTTTTAGTTCCTCTTCACTTTCTGCCATAAGGGTCATGTCATCTGCATATCTGAGGTAATTGATATTTCTCCCGGCAATCTTGTTTCCAGCTTGTGCTTCTTCCAGCCCAACATTTCTCATGATGTACTCTGCATATAAGTTAAATAAGCAGGGTATACAATATACAATATACAGCCTTGACATACTCCTTTTCCTATTTGGAACCAGTCTGTTGTTCCATGTCCAGTTCTAACTGCTGCTTCCTGACCTGCATATAGGTTTCTCAAGAGGCAGGTCAAGTGGTCTGGTGTTCCCATCTCTTTCAGAATTTTCCACAGTTTATTGTGATCCACGCAGTCAAAGGCTTTGGCATACTCAATAAAGCAGAAATAGATGTTTTTCTGGAATTCTCTTGCTTTGTCGATGATCCAGTGGATGTTGGCAAGTTGATCTCTGATTCCTCTGCCTTTTCTAAAACCAGCTTGAACATCTGGAAGTTCACAGTTAACGTGTTGCTAAAGCCTGGCTTGGAGAATTTTGAGCATTACTTTACTAGCTTGTGAGATGAGTGCAATTGTGCAGTAGTTTGAGCATTCTTTGGCATTGCCTTTCTTTGGGATTGGAATGAAAACTGATCTTTTCCAGTCCTGTGGCCACTGCTGAGTTTTCCCAACATGCCACACTAATGCTGGCCTTGAGTTTTCTCTGCCCTCTTTCCCTATTTCTGTTGCTTTTAGTTCTCTATACTTCCAAGGGGGGCGCTTCCCTTGTGGCTTAGACAGTAAAGAATCTGCCTGCAATGCGGGAGACCCAGGTTGGATCCCTGGGATGGGAAGATCCCCTGGAGAAGGGAATGGCAATCCACTTCAGTATTCTTGCCTAGAGAATTCCATGGACAGAAGAGTCTAGGGGGAAGTCCCACAGGACTAAGCAACTACGCTTACTTCCAATAACCCTTCCCTTGGCACTTCAACTCAGTTTTCTCTTTGAAATCCTTTGCATTGCATATTATTTGATTATTTGTTGTTATGCTTTCTTCACACATCTCATAGCGACATAGTAGTGCAAATTAAAAACAATTAGCATACGGTCACAAAAAAAGAAAAGAGAGAGGTTTATTTCCTTTTGCATAATCTAGAACATACGTAAACTGCTTTGTTAACTTCAGTAAAATCGTTTTAGAAACAAACCTAAAGAACCCAGCTCTAAAAGAATCACCGCGAGAATCTGCTGTCAGACTACGTTTCCCATAATCCTTCAGGACCGACAAGGCGCCGCGGTGCTGTAAACTACAATTCCCACAATCCTCAGCGCCGTTTTCTCGCGTTTTCCGCGAACTGTGCCGCATTTCCCATCTTCCCTTTCGATCCTTGCAGTTAGAGTAGTAAGGTCGTGAGGCAAGGAGCGGTAGGTTTGTAGCCGCCATTTCTTCCGTCTCCGGTCTGTCGATCTTTTGTAGGGCGTCCAACAGCGCTATGTTGGGACAGAGCATCCGGAGGTTCACAACCTCTGTGGTTCGTCGGAGCCACTATGAGGAGGGTCCAGGGAAGGTTAGTATGGGAGGGGCCTGCTTCGTTGGGTAGGGGGCACTTGGCCGCGACTGACTGAACTCCGAGGGCTACTATGCGCCGTGAAGAGAGAAATGAGAAGCCAGGGTTTTGAACTGGGACGTCGACTAGCATTCCGCTTCCCTCGGGGACCTGGGAGAAATTTCAGGAGTGTGACTGCGCGCTGTAGTCATGAATAGGCTTCAGTAGATGAAGCCAGAGGCCTTACCTCGCTCTAGCGCTCCCCCCATTTCCCCTGCGCGCCCCACCCTGCCCTTCAAAAGTCGGGGGACCTTAGAACCTCTGACTGCAGGCATTGTGGCGTAAAACCTAGCTAAAGGTCACCGGCTTCGAAGTGAAGGTCATTGAAAACTCGGGATTGTGAAGGCCTATGATGTGGGGCTAGTCTTAGAATTGAGGAAATTAGAAGTATTAACCGTCCTTGAAGTTGGTTTTAGCTTTAATTATAAATAGCTTCAAGCGGGTAGTTAGCTGTAACAGCCTCCTGGGGTTACGCTGAGGCCTAGAAAGGATGTAAAGAGATAGAGTCGAAGAGGAAAGCCACGAATTTTTTTTTTTACTATGTAGTGTTTGTGGTGAAGGTCATATGATTTTAAAGATGTTTAAAAGTGCTATGATTAAGTTGCCCAGTATTCCATACATAGCAATGGTGGACCAGGATTTTTATCCAAGCAGTCTTGTTCCAGAGCTCAGGTATTTGACCAGGCATATATAACCTGATTATATAAAAATTAGCATTTCCTCTGTACTTATTTTTAATCTGTAAAATCAGATGGTTTGAAGTTCAGTATTTGTTGTTTGTTCTCTTTTGTTCCCAACAGAATATACCATTTTCAGTGGAAAACAAGTGGAGGTTGCTAGCTATGATGACTTTGTTCTTTGGGTCTGGATTTGCTGCACCTTTCTTTATAGTAAGACACCAACTGCTTAAAAAGTAATCCATGAGACAGGTAAATTTAATGGAATTATAGCCTTCACAGAAGTTTCTCCTTTATTCCTTTCTTCCCTTACCACCCACCCCCTCAAAATAACAAATACTGAAGTTAAGCAGGCATGTGACATTGGTGGGAGACAGGTTAAACCTATAGACAAACATATCTTTGCCTGAAAGCCAGTGTTTATTGAATGCTGCTGTTTACTGCACACCTAATATTAATAGGCTCAGATTGCTTCCCAGGCAAGACTGTGAGGTGTTAACCTGATTTGAGACCAGAAAAAATGTCAGCTTGCATAGTATTCCATAGCTAGCACTGGTGGACCAGGAATTCTATCCAGGCAGTCTTGTTGCAGAGCTGAGATTCTTGACCAGGAAAAGTTCTAGTAAACTGATTAATGTTCATCTGTCTTGAGGGCAGTATATGTTAGTATCTACATGGAGGAATCATGTGTGCTGCAAGATTAGAGTCCCTGAGTAAGAAGGAAATGGCAAATCACTCCTGTATTCTTGCCTGAAAAATCCCATTGACAGAGGAGTCTGGTAGGCTATATTCCACGAGATCTCAAGAGTCAGACCTGACTTAGCAACTAAAGCACCACTGAGTGAGAAGATTAATATTGTAATTAGAATTTTCATCAAAAACAACACTATAGGAGGCTCTGTGGGTTGGTTGGAATAATTCCAAAATATACTTTAGAAAAGAAGGACTTCGCTTGTCTTACTTTAGAAGGGAAATGATTTAGCCAAGCCATTACTTGGTGCATATGATGAAGCAAATCAGTATGAGTAAAATCATGATACTGTAAACGCTTTCTGATGCATCATTCATAAATTGAAGGACAGGCAATACATTAATGAAACTGCATGATTTCTGTTAAATTTGAGTTTAAATGTCATTAATTTTTTGTGTTTTTATTCACAGATAGGAAGAGGAGCGTATTAAGAGTTGCAGTCTCTTAAAAGGATCAGTCCCTTGAACTCAGCATCCTAGATATGTTTGTAAATAAACGTATGGCATAAATCCTTAATGCCTCTTCTCTGAATATGGAACTGATAATTGAATATGTGCTTACATTTTGTTTGGGTAATATTGCATTATTAGTTTCTTAATTGAATATTATTTGATTTAGCTTGTTTCTTGGTCTTAAAATCTGATTTTTTTTTTTTTTTTTTTTGATTCATGGGTCGGGAATTTGTCGGCAATTCATTATAAAAGAAAAGTGCAGACTTATCCTGTGATTTTTATTTTAAAGGGAGGAAAAAAAGATCTCTTTTTAGTCTTTTTTTTTTTTTTACTTTGAAGGAGTAGATTCATTTTTCTCCATGAGTAATAACTAGTTAAACATTAGGAAAATCAGTAGTGTATGGAGATTTTAAGTTCAAGAGCTTCATTTTCTTCCTCTGTACCATAACACTGAAATTTTTGCCTTCATAGATATGCTACTGACCAATATTAATCTTGTTTAGACTAAAGGAATATTTGAAATGAATTATAATAGCATGTGAGATAATATAGGGGATAATATACCCATTCCCTTTTTATTCTGATGCTTTGACTAGGAGAAATGAGTTGTGAGATGGCTCTGATTAGTAATTGTATCAGTGATAAGTCATGGTATTCTGTGCTTGGGGAGATTTTCTGTATAATATTAAGGATTTCTACCTTTGGGAACCACAGAAGCAAGAATAAGAGTTTAGGGTCCATAAAATGATTTTGAGTTTTTTGTTTGAATCATTGCTAAATTACAAATTTAGCCGTCTGGGTTTTCTTGGTGAAAAGGATACTAGAGCCTCCTTCCTATTGTGAGATTCATTGAGCTATATTAAACATTTTGTGCCCTGGCAAGTCCTAGGACCTGCTTCCCTCCCTCCTCCCCAGTTTACAATTTGTATCAAGAGCCAAAAGTAATGTATTTTATTTTACAGCAGGGTCAAGGTAGAAAATGTCATTTATTAGACTTGTCTTTTTGAATTAAGTATTTGAGTGGTATACATGAATGAGAGAAAAATTTCCTTTAACTCTCCTGAAATAGGAGTGCAGCTTACCCATTCCCTATAAAAGGACTTCAGTGAGCTGGCTCTTAATGATAGAGAGTAGACAACTTTTTAGTTTTTGTATTGATGTTCTCCAGAGAAACAACCAATACCATGTGTCTATGCTGCTGCTGCTAAGTCACTTTAGTAGTGTCCGACTCTGTGCAACCCCATAGACGGCAGCCCACCAGGCTCCCCCGTCCCTGGGGTTCTCCAGGCAAGAACACGAGTGGGTTGCCATTTCCTTCTCCAATGCATGAAAGTGAAGTCGCTTAGTCTTGTCCGACCCTCAGCAACCCCAAGGACTGCAGCCTTTCAGCCTCCTCTGTCCATGGGATTTTCCAGGCAAGAGTACTGGAGTGGGTTACCATTGCCTTCTCTGCCATGTGTCTATAGAGATTTAAGAAGTTGTTCTTGCGATTGTGAGTTTGTCAGGTCAACAGTCTGATGGGATAAACTGAAAGACGCAAGGAAGAGTTGATGTTCCAGTTGCAAACCATCTTCTAGCAGAATTTCCTCAGAAGTCGGTCTTTTCCTGTTAATTCCTTCAACTAATTGGATGTAGCCTGCTCATGTAGAGAGTAAGTTTTACTGAAACTAAATGGTAATCTCAGGAATTCCCCGTCTAGTGGTTATGACTTGGCATTTTTCACTGCCCTGGTCAAATACTCCCTGGTCAGGGAACTAAGATTCTGCAAGCTGTGCAGTATAGCTGAAGGGGAAACAGAATCTTCATCCCCAAAAATACCTTCACAGAAATATCCAGAGTATTGTTTAGACAGATATCTAGACACCATTTCTCAGTTAACTTGATGTAAAATTAACCATTGCAAGTTCACAGAAGTGTGTGATTCCATCGAGTTTAATTTTTTTTTTAATGTTGGCTTGAATTTTTTAAACCACCGTAGAATTTTTTTTTTTTTTTCAATTTTGTGTATTTTCCTCCACTGATTTTTCAAAATTCCAGGTGATACTTAAAACCACAAGATTCCCATAAAAATCCAGATTCTCTTATAAAAATTTGAGCTAAATGGACCCATACATACTTAGTGAAACTGCTAGGCCAAGTGTAACTTACGCAGAGGCTTCCTTAACCAGAATACCTGGGTAGGGAGGGATTTTGGTTGGGGACTACAACCCATGTATCCTTTTTGAAGGGAGGTAGTATTATTGGTTACAGAGTAAAGTTTTGGCCATCCTGGTGAAAAAAACCTGTTTTGCTGTAGAAGCAGTACAAATGGACTAAGGATTAAGATTTGATTCAAAGCCAGGTTTGACTGTGTTTCAGTTAAACTAAGAAAGTATCTTCCTCAGCTCCCTTGTATATCAAAAGTAACTATTTTAGAGTAGTTGTAAAGATTAAAATAGTGCTTAACTTCTAAATGAGTAGATGGAGGAAAGTCTAGTTACAGTTAAAACCAGCTGTCCAGCAAATTTTGTGTGTTCAGCTGTGTCCCACTCCTTATGGGCCCCATGGTCTGTAGTCTGGCTTCTCTGCCCATGGAATTTTCCGGGGAAGAATACTGAAGTGGGCTGTCATTTCCTCCTCCAGATCTTACCAACCCAGGGATCAGACCCTCTCTTCTGAGTTGTCAGGTGCATTCTTTACCACTAGTGCCACCTATGAAGTCCAACAATACTTCAATCTTAATGCTATCCCAAAATGCCTGGAGTCGTGGTGGATACAAGTCTGATAATAAGGGGTCACCATCAGTAAAATTGGCTTCCTTGATAGCTCTGTTGGTAAAGAATCCACCTGCAATGTGGGAGACCTGGATTCTATTACTGGGTCAGGAAGATCCGCTGGAGAAGAGATAGGCTACCCACTCCAGTGTTTTTAGGCTTCCCTTGTGGCTCAGCTGGTGAAGAAGATGCCTGTAATGCAGGAGATCTGGGTTCAATCCCTGGGTTGGGAAGATCCCCTGGAGAAAAGAAGGGCTATGCACTCCAGTATTCTGGCTTGGAGAAATTAATGGACTGTATAGTCTATGGGGTCGCAAAGATTGAGACACAACCGAGCAATTTTCATTTTCATCAGTAAAATTACAGCTTCTTAGCATAGTGTTCAGTCATTTTTCTGGTTTTAGTCACGCTGGGTGATTCCCTTTTCTTCCAAACAATGCACTTGCTACTGCTGCTGCTAAGTCACTTCAGTCGTGTCCGGCTCTGTGTGACCCCATAGACGGCAGCCCACCAGGCTCCCCCATCCCTGGGATTCTCCAGGCAAGAATACTGGAGTGGGTTGCCATTTCCTTCTCCAATGCATGAAAGAGAAAAGTGAAAGTGAAGTCGCTCAGTCTGTCCGACTGTTAGCGACCCCATGGACTGCAGCCCACCAGGCTCCTCCGTCCATTGGATTTTCCAGGCAAGAGTACTGGGGTGGGGTGCCGTTGCCTTCCCCGAACAATGCACTTAGTTTTCCAATACCTTGTAAATAGCTTTGTAATTGCCTTGGCAGATGCTGTAATCACTGATTCTTACCTCCTGCTTTCTTGGTGACTCAGATGATAAAGAATATGCTTCCAATGCAGGAGACCCAGTTTCAATCCCTGGGTCAGGAAGATTCCCTGGAGAAAGGGAGTGGCAACCCACTCCAGTATTCTGGCCTGGAGAACCATGGACAGAGGATCCTGGTGGGTTACAGTCCATAGGGTCACAAAGAGTTGAACACAGCCGAGTGACTTTACACTTTAATTTTCACTTTCCTATCTTCCATCATTGTCTGTGTGCTCAGTCATGTCCAACCCTTCAACCCCATGAACTGTAGCCCACCAGACTCTGCTGTCCATGGAATTTCCCAGGCTATAATACTGGAGTGGATGCCATTTCCTACTCCAAGGGATCTTCCTGAACCAAAGGTTGAACCCACACCACCTGCGTTGGCAGGTGCCACCTAGGAAACCCTTTCTGCCATACCAGCTTGTAAATTTTGGATACCAGGGAAGCTTTTGTTTATTCATTTGTTGTACATACATAATTTTATGTGATCAGTAAACATTGAGTAGATTATTGAAGCCAAATTTACCTTAAAACAAAACCCAGGCTTTCTAGTCTGTACAGTGTTTTCTTCTGAAGAAAAATGAAATTTTCCCAGGTAACATTATTGAGTTCTCCAATACAGTTGTTGCAGACTCAATGAGTTTAAGCTTTTCTGCTAAAATATAACCCAACTATGTCACTGACCACACTGTTTAGTCCATCTCATGTTCTTTGTAGGTACCCTTACTTGATTTACATTCTGGTAGTAGCTGTTAGTCCTGTTTGAGACCAACATTTTGAGAAGCATTGGCTTAAAGGATTAGGGCTGAATATTGCCCTTTGTTAAGTAAATAGAATGAGCAAGAAATTTTCTCATTGCTTTCAGCGCCTGGAGTTTGAGGATTGTTACTGCAGCAAAGCTTGGCCTACACTCTCTGAAATACTCAGTTCAGTTCAGTTGCTCAGTCGTGTCCGACTCTTTGCGACCCCATGAATTGCAGCCCGCCAGGCCTNCAAGAAATTTTCTCATTGCTTTCAGCGCCTGGAGTTTGAGGATTGTTACTGCAGCAAAGCTTGGCCTACACTCTCTGAAATACTCAGTTCAGTTCAGTTGCTCAGTCGTGTCCGACTCTTTGCGACCCCATGAATTGCAGCCCGCCAGGCCTCCCTGTCCATCACCAACTCCCGAAGTTCACTAATCAGTGATGCCATCCAGCCATCTCATCCTGTGTTGTCCCCTTCTCCTGCCCCCAGTCCCTCCCAGCATCAGAGTCTTTTCCAATGAGTCAACTCTTCGCATGAGGTGGCCAAAGTACTGGAGTTTCAGCTTCAGCATCATTCCTCCCAAAGAAATCCCAGGGCTGATCTTCAGAATGGACTGGTTGGATCTCCTTGCACTCCAAGGGACTCTCAAGAGTCTTCTCCAACACCACAGTTCAGAAGCATCAATTCTGGGCTCAGTCTGCTTCACAGTCCCAACTCTCACATCCATACGTTACCACAGGAAAAACCATAGCCTTGACTAGACAGACCTTTGTTGGCAAAGTAATGTCTCTGCTTTTGAATATGCTATCTAGGTTGGTCATAACTTTTCTTCCAAGGAGTAAGCGTCTTTTAATTTCATGGCTGCAGTTACCATCTGCAGTGATTTTGGAGCCCAAAAAAATAAAGTCTGACACTGTTTCCCCATCGATTTCCCATGAAGTGATGGGACTGGATGCCATGATCTTCATTTTCTGAATGTTGAACTTTAAGCCAACTTTTTCACTCTCCACTTTCACTTTCATCAAGAGGCTTTTTAGTTCTTCTTCACTTTCTGCCATAAGAGTGGTGTCATCTGCAAATCTGAGGTGATTGATATTTCTCCCGGCAATCTTGATTCCAGCTTGTGTTTCTTCCAGTCCAGCGTTTCTCATGATGTACTCTGCATAGAAGTTAAATAAGCAGGGTGACAATATACATCCTTGACGTACTCCTTTTCCTATTTGGAACCAGTCTGTTGTTCCATGTTCAGTTCTGTTGCTTTCTGACCTGCATATATTGGGTACCTCATAAGATCTTGAAAAGGATTACTTCTCTATATCTCTGAATCTTTAGTTGTAAAATTCTTTGTCAATTCAATCTATAAGGACTCTTCCAACTGGAAATGAGTTGCGTCTATAATTACAAAGATGAGTACCATATGAAAGCATGACTTGGTAGTAAGGAGATCTCTTTCCAGCCCTTCCCATGTATGGACAAGGGTCAGAATGGAGGTAAATAGCTTTCAGCTTTCAAAGTGCTTTTTAAAGCAGCAGTTTGGAGTAGCTAGCTATGCTATCTACAAAACATCTTCACCATGTCTCTCATTTTAATGGATCCCACTTACCCAATGGACACCTTTGTAAAGATGAGTCCCTTCTTCCAGGTGGACACAGCTTCATGCCAGAACACACTTGCTCCCTTGTCCAGTCACCTTCGTTGTATATTGTCCACTGAAAAACAGTACAACTCTATGTAGCATTTCTGTATAAAATCTCAAATTTGGGTTTTTCAGCTAAAATTCACCATTTGCTGCCAATTTTCCCAGATCTGACAAAAAACATAGCACAGTAATTGATATTGAATAATTATTTAAGATTGTAATGGCTCCGTATTGTGAATCAGCTGGTAGAGAATCTGCCTGCAACGCAGGAGACCTGAGTTCGATCCCTGGGTTGTGAAAATCCCCTGGAGGAGGGAAAGGCTCCCCACTCCAATGTTCTGGCCTGGAAAATTCCATGGACTGTCCATAGGGTCACAAAGAGATACAACTGAGTCACTTTCACTTTCATGTCTTTTAGAATAAACTTTGTGCTTTCTTTGTTGGATTCCAAAACTTGCTACAATGCCAGGTAAATATTAGGATTTCAACAGCTGTATTTAGATAGATAGAGACAGGATGACTATCAATTTGGTTTAATAGCATTTCCCCAGTATGAGGAGCCAGTCAAGGAAATTCTTATTATTAAATATATATTGATAAGTTCATCAGGCTTACATCTTACCCTTCATTGGTTCAAATTAATGCAATCAACAAAATTCTTCATCTTTATGTTCTGACAGCTTTGCTCAATGCAATTATATCTATTTATAGTAGGAAATCATGCTCAGGCTCTCATGTTAACTACCAAAATCAATCACTTTTTTCAGACAGTGTATGTATTAAACTGAGTCACATGAAACTTTCGCATTATGAGCTATAGACGGTAATTTTTGTTGGTTCCATGATCATAATTTCCCTTAGCTACTGGGCCACTCATAAAAGTCCTTTCCTCCATCTACTTAACTATCTGAGAAACCACGGATTTTCCCACCACCAGAGATTAGCTAGATTGTACACTTGGGCTTCCCTGGTGGCTAAGATGATGAAAGCATCTGTCTGCAATGCGGGAGACCCAGGGTCATCCCTGGGTCAGGAAGATCCCCTGGAGAAGGAAATGGCAACCCACTTCAGTACTCTTGCCTGGAAAATTCCATGGATGGAGGAGCCTGGTGGGCCACAGTCCATGGGATTGCAAAAAGTCGGACACAACTGAGTGATTTCACTTTCACTTTTTTTCTTTTCATTCACTCCGTGTGGGCGTCCCTGGTAACACAGAGGTAAAGAACCACCTGCCAATGCAGTTAACTCTCTTTGATCCCTGGATCAGGAAGATCCTCTGGAGGAGCAAATGGCAACCCACTCCAGTAATGTTACCTGGAAAATTCCATGGACAGAGGAGCCTGCAGGCTGCTGTCCACGGGGCTACAAAATAGTAGGACATGACTTGGTGAGTAAATAGCAACATATACTCTGTATAGCAGAACTGAAACTGTTGAACCTGGGCATCATCATTACCAGTTAAAGAACACGATAATTTGAAATTCTTAAATGCTGCCTTTTTCCTTAATAGAGCTTTGGGGGACAGTGCTCTCAGTTACAGTACCAACAATACATTTTTAGGCACAAAATTGGATGAGTTTACAGAAAGACTCTGGCTCATAGTGTTTGCCAGTGTGGAAATTGATACAAATTATCTGGGGGGTGGGGGGGTGGAATGTTGGAATTTTAGAGAGGAAATTCTAGATATCTCCCAAGTTATCAAAGAATAAAGAGAACTTCCTGCTATAGACAATGTATTGCTCTCAAAATTCATATGTTGAAACCTGATCCCTAATGTGACAATATAGGTAGGGCATTGGGAACATGATTACATCATGATATTGGAGTTCTCGTGAAGGGAATTAGTGCCGTTAAAAAAGAGACCTCAAAATTAAATCCAAAATTAGAGTCAGTCAACCAGAGGGGTTCCCAGGTGGACTAGTGGTAGCGGATCCACCTGCCAGTCCCAGAGGCACAAGAGACAGGTTCAACCCCTGGCTCTGAATGATCCCCTAGAATAGGAAATGGCAACTCACTCCAGTATTCTTGCCTGAAAAGTCCCATGGACAGAGGAGCATGGTGGGCTAGTGTCCACAGGGCCGAGAAGAGTTGGACACGACTGAGCAATGGAGCATACACATACAAGAGACCAGAAGGAGGAGCTCTGCCAGCCTATGGCAGCTGAGCCCAAAAGGAAAACAAGCCCTTTTCTTTCCTGGCAGGGACTCAATTATAGTCCTCCCAACTTCCTTTTATTCTCTATAAAAGCATTCACCTTGCTTTGTGAAGACTTACATGGTTGCAGATCTCTAATTGCAATTCTTTGCTGTTCCTGGATAAACCCGTAATTGCTAGAGAAATATCAGGCAGTTTATTTGTTTCAAATTAACACCCCTGAGTGTTCCCTAACCGCCTCAGCCGTTTGAGGACACCACAGAAGACATATCTTTAAATCAGGAAGCAGGCGCTCACTAGACACCAAATCTGCCAGCACTTTGATCTTGAACTTCTCAGCCTCCGAAACTAAGGAATAAATTCTTGTTGTTTATAAGCCACACAGTCTGATATTGTGGGGCTTTCTTGGGGCTTCCCTGGTGGCTCAGATGGTAAAGCGTCTGCCTGCAATGCGGGGGAGCCAGGTTTGATTCCTGGGTCGGGAAGTTCCCCTGGAGAAGGAAATGGCAGTCCACTCCAGCACTCTTGCCTGGAAAANATGCACTTAGTTTTCCAATACCTTGTAAATAGCTTTGTAATTGCCTTGGCAGATGCTGTAATCACTGATTCTTACCTCCTGCTTTCTTGGTGACTCAGATGATAAAGAATATGCTTCCAATGCAGGAGACCCAGTTTCAATCCCTGGGTCAGGAAGATTCCCTGGAGAAAGGGAGTGGCAACCCACTCCAGTATTCTGGCCTGGAGAACCATGGACAGAGGATCCTGGTGGGTTACAGTCCATAGGGTCACAAAGAGTTGAACACAGCCGAGTGACTTTACACTTTAATTTTCACTTTCCTATCTTCCATCATTGTCTGTGTGCTCAGTCATGTCCAACCCTTCAACCCCATGAACTGTAGCCCACCAGACTCTGCTGTCCATGGAATTTCCCAGGCTATAATACTGGAGTGGATGCCATTTCCTACTCCAAGGGATCTTCCTGAACCAAAGGTTGAACCCACACCACCTGCGTTGGCAGGTGCCACCTAGGAAACCCTTTCTGCCATACCAGCTTGTAAATTTTGGATACCAGGGAAGCTTTTGTTTATTCATTTGTTGTACATACATAATTTTATGTGATCAGTAAACATTGAGTAGATTATTGAAGCCAAATTTACCTTAAAACAAAACCCAGGCTTTCTAGTCTGTACAGTGTTTTCTTCTGAAGAAAAATGAAATTTTCCCAGGTAACATTATTGAGTTCTCCAATACAGTTGTTGCAGACTCAATGAGTTTAAGCTTTTCTGCTAAAATATAACCCAACTATGTCACTGACCACACTGTTTAGTCCATCTCATGTTCTTTGTAGGTACCCTTACTTGATTTACATTCTGGTAGTAGCTGTTAGTCCTGTTTGAGACCAACATTTTGAGAAGCATTGGCTTAAAGGATTAGGGCTGAATATTGCCCTTTGTTAAGTAAATAGAATGAGCAAGAAATTTTCTCATTGCTTTCAGCGCCTGGAGTTTGAGGATTGTTACTGCAGCAAAGCTTGGCCTACACTCTCTGAAATACTCAGTTCAGTTCAGTTGCTCAGTCGTGTCCGACTCTTTGCGACCCCATGAATTGCAGCCCGCCAGGCCTCCCTGTCCATCACCAACTCCCGAAGTTCACTAATCAGTGATGCCATCCAGCCATCTCATCCTGTGTTGTCCCCTTCTCCTGCCCCCAGTCCCTCCCAGCATCAGAGTCTTTTCCAATGAGTCAACTCTTCGCATGAGGTGGCCAAAGTACTGGAGTTTCAGCTTCAGCATCATTCCTCCCAAAGAAATCCCAGGGCTGATCTTCAGAATGGACTGGTTGGATCTCCTTGCACTCCAAGGGACTCTCAAGAGTCTTCTCCAACACCACAGTTCAGAAGCATCAATTCTGGGCTCAGTCTGCTTCACAGTCCCAACTCTCACATCCATACGTTACCACAGGAAAAACCATAGCCTTGACTAGACAGACCTTTGTTGGCAAAGTAATGTCTCTGCTTTTGAATATGCTATCTAGGTTGGTCATAACTTTTCTTCCAAGGAGTAAGCGTCTTTTAATTTCATGGCTGCAGTTACCATCTGCAGTGATTTTGGAGCCCAAAAAAATAAAGTCTGACACTGTTTCCCCATCGATTTCCCATGAAGTGATGGGACTGGATGCCATGATCTTCATTTTCTGAATGTTGAACTTTAAGCCAACTTTTTCACTCTCCACTTTCACTTTCATCAAGAGGCTTTTTAGTTCTTCTTCACTTTCTGCCATAAGAGTGGTGTCATCTGCAAATCTGAGGTGATTGATATTTCTCCCGGCAATCTTGATTCCAGCTTGTGTTTCTTCCAGTCCAGCGTTTCTCATGATGTACTCTGCATAGAAGTTAAATAAGCAGGGTGACAATATACATCCTTGACGTACTCCTTTTCCTATTTGGAACCAGTCTGTTGTTCCATGTTCAGTTCTGTTGCTTTCTGACCTGCATATATTGGGTACCTCATAAGATCTTGAAAAGGATTACTTCTCTATATCTCTGAATCTTTAGTTGTAAAATTCTTTGTCAATTCAATCTATAAGGACTCTTCCAACTGGAAATGAGTTGCGTCTATAATTACAAAGATGAGTACCATATGAAAGCATGACTTGGTAGTAAGGAGATCTCTTTCCAGCCCTTCCCATGTATGGACAAGGGTCAGAATGGAGGTAAATAGCTTTCAGCTTTCAAAGTGCTTTTTAAAGCAGCAGTTTGGAGTAGCTAGCTATGCTATCTACAAAACATCTTCACCATGTCTCTCATTTTAATGGATCCCACTTACCCAATGGACACCTTTGTAAAGATGAGTCCCTTCTTCCAGGTGGACACAGCTTCATGCCAGAACACACTTGCTCCCTTGTCCAGTCACCTTCGTTGTATATTGTCCACTGAAAAACAGTACAACTCTATGTAGCATTTCTGTATAAAATCTCAAATTTGGGTTTTTCAGCTAAAATTCACCATTTGCTGCCAATTTTCCCAGATCTGACAAAAAACATAGCACAGTAATTGATATTGAATAATTATTTAAGATTGTAATGGCTCCGTATTGTGAATCAGCTGGTAGAGAATCTGCCTGCAACGCAGGAGACCTGAGTTCGATCCCTGGGTTGTGAAAATCCCCTGGAGGAGGGAAAGGCTCCCCACTCCAATGTTCTGGCCTGGAAAATTCCATGGACTGTCCATAGGGTCACAAAGAGATACAACTGAGTCACTTTCACTTTCATGTCTTTTAGAATAAACTTTGTGCTTTCTTTGTTGGATTCCAAAACTTGCTACAATGCCAGGTAAATATTAGGATTTCAACAGCTGTATTTAGATAGATAGAGACAGGATGACTATCAATTTGGTTTAATAGCATTTCCCCAGTATGAGGAGCCAGTCAAGGAAATTCTTATTATTAAATATATATTGATAAGTTCATCAGGCTTACATCTTACCCTTCATTGGTTCAAATTAATGCAATCAACAAAATTCTTCATCTTTATGTTCTGACAGCTTTGCTCAATGCAATTATATCTATTTATAGTAGGAAATCATGCTCAGGCTCTCATGTTAACTACCAAAATCAATCACTTTTTTCAGACAGTGTATGTATTAAACTGAGTCACATGAAACTTTCGCATTATGAGCTATAGACGGTAATTTTTGTTGGTTCCATGATCATAATTTCCCTTAGCTACTGGGCCACTCATAAAAGTCCTTTCCTCCATCTACTTAACTATCTGAGAAACCACGGATTTTCCCACCACCAGAGATTAGCTAGATTGTACACTTGGGCTTCCCTGGTGGCTAAGATGATGAAAGCATCTGTCTGCAATGCGGGAGACCCAGGGTCATCCCTGGGTCAGGAAGATCCCCTGGAGAAGGAAATGGCAACCCACTTCAGTACTCTTGCCTGGAAAATTCCATGGATGGAGGAGCCTGGTGGGCCACAGTCCATGGGATTGCAAAAAGTCGGACACAACTGAGTGATTTCACTTTCACTTTTTTTCTTTTCATTCACTCCGTGTGGGCGTCCCTGGTAACACAGAGGTAAAGAACCACCTGCCAATGCAGTTAACTCTCTTTGATCCCTGGATCAGGAAGATCCTCTGGAGGAGCAAATGGCAACCCACTCCAGTAATGTTACCTGGAAAATTCCATGGACAGAGGAGCCTGCAGGCTGCTGTCCACGGGGCTACAAAATAGTAGGACATGACTTGGTGAGTAAATAGCAACATATACTCTGTATAGCAGAACTGAAACTGTTGAACCTGGGCATCATCATTACCAGTTAAAGAACACGATAATTTGAAATTCTTAAATGCTGCCTTTTTCCTTAATAGAGCTTTGGGGGACAGTGCTCTCAGTTACAGTACCAACAATACATTTTTAGGCACAAAATTGGATGAGTTTACAGAAAGACTCTGGCTCATAGTGTTTGCCAGTGTGGAAATTGATACAAATTATCTGGGGGGTGGGGGGGTGGAATGTTGGAATTTTAGAGAGGAAATTCTAGATATCTCCCAAGTTATCAAAGAATAAAGAGAACTTCCTGCTATAGACAATGTATTGCTCTCAAAATTCATATGTTGAAACCTGATCCCTAATGTGACAATATAGGTAGGGCATTGGGAACATGATTACATCATGATATTGGAGTTCTCGTGAAGGGAATTAGTGCCGTTAAAAAAGAGACCTCAAAATTAAATCCAAAATTAGAGTCAGTCAACCAGAGGGGTTCCCAGGTGGACTAGTGGTAGCGGATCCACCTGCCAGTCCCAGAGGCACAAGAGACAGGTTCAACCCCTGGCTCTGAATGATCCCCTAGAATAGGAAATGGCAACTCACTCCAGTATTCTTGCCTGAAAAGTCCCATGGACAGAGGAGCATGGTGGGCTAGTGTCCACAGGGCCGAGAAGAGTTGGACACGACTGAGCAATGGAGCATACACATACAAGAGACCAGAAGGAGGAGCTCTGCCAGCCTATGGCAGCTGAGCCCAAAAGGAAAACAAGCCCTTTTCTTTCCTGGCAGGGACTCAATTATAGTCCTCCCAACTTCCTTTTATTCTCTATAAAAGCATTCACCTTGCTTTGTGAAGACTTACATGGTTGCAGATCTCTAATTGCAATTCTTTGCTGTTCCTGGATAAACCCGTAATTGCTAGAGAAATATCAGGCAGTTTATTTGTTTCAAATTAACACCCCTGAGTGTTCCCTAACCGCCTCAGCCGTTTGAGGACACCACAGAAGACATATCTTTAAATCAGGAAGCAGGCGCTCACTAGACACCAAATCTGCCAGCACTTTGATCTTGAACTTCTCAGCCTCCGAAACTAAGGAATAAATTCTTGTTGTTTATAAGCCACACAGTCTGATATTGTGGGGCTTTCTTGGGGCTTCCCTGGTGGCTCAGATGGTAAAGCGTCTGCCTGCAATGCGGGGGAGCCAGGTTTGATTCCTGGGTCGGGAAGTTCCCCTGGAGAAGGAAATGGCAGTCCACTCCAGCACTCTTGCCTGGAAAATCCCATGGACGGAGGAGCCTGGTGGGTTACAGTCCATGGGGGCGCAAAGAGTTGGACACGACTGAGCGACTTCACTTGGTGGCTCAGCGGTAAAGAATCCACCTGCAATGCAGGAGATGGAGGAGATGTTAGGTTTGATCCCTGGGTTGAGAGGATCCAGTAGAGGAGGAAATGGCAACCCACTCCAGTATTCTTGCCTGGAGAATCCCATGGACGGGGAACCTGGCGGGCTACAGTCCACGGGGTTATGAAGAGTCAGACGTGACAAGTGACTGAGCAAACATGCACGTGCTATTATAGCACGTGCTATTCTGTTATGGCAACTCAAACTAAGACATGTCCTCCGAAGAACATTACTGATCAGTAGGAAATGCCCCCATAATCTATGCCTGTAATCTCATTAAGTGTGATATTGTGATTTATAAGATATATATATATATATATGTCTTCGGTCATTCAAATCACCACAATATATATCTCATGTATATTTGGTCTTTATCCACAGTTCCTGGCTCATATTTCCCCAAACTTTTGCAATTTTCTGAGACATAAGAACAATGGGAATATTTTTTTGTTATAAAACTTGGGCTCCTGTCCTCAGATCCTGAAAATACCTCTGAGCCATAAAGGTGTCTTGTTATTCATTACAGCCCCTTTGCCCCACAAGTAGGTTTATATAAGTTAACGAATGTGACGTTTGGAAAGCTCCAAAGGAATGTTACTAATTGCCAGGGGAAATGAACCTTAAATAGAAGGTTGGAACTTTCAGTCCTCCCTGATTTCTAGAGAGGGGAGAAGGGGCTAGAAGCTGAATCAATCACCAGTGGTTGATGAGTTAATGAATCATGCCTGTGTAATGAGTCTTCCATAAAAAAACCCAAAAGGGGCAAGGTTCAGAGAGCTTCTAGGTTGAGGAACCAGAATGCTTCCATGTGCCCCAATGCTGGGCCCCAAGCTCCAGGAGGACAGAAGCTCCTTAGTTTTGGAGGCTGTCGATTGGTGTCCTTTAATATCTTTTGTAATGAATCTGTAATCTAGTAAATAGATGGGTTCCCTGAATTTTGTGATCTGCTCTAGCAAATTAATCAAACCCAAGCAGGAATTTGTGGGAACCTCTGATTTACAACCAATTGATCAGAAGCACAGGCAAAGTGGAGAATGGTCTTACGGGACTGTGGAATTTCATGCTGTCTCTGGGTAATGTCAGAATTTAGTTGAATTCTCAGACACTCTGCTGGTGTTTGAGAAGTGCTTGTGTGGGAAGCCTGCATGGGTGCACAGTCACTTCAGTCATGTCCGACTCTGCAACACTATGGACTATAGCCCGCCAGGCTCCTCTGTCTATGGGATTCCCCAGGCAAGAATACTGGAGTGGGTTGCCATGCCCTCCTTCAGGAGATCTTCCCAACCCAGGGATAGAACCCGGATCTCCTGCATCTTCTGCATCACAGGTGGATTGTTTACCACTAAGCCACCAGGGAAGCCCTGTGGGAAGCCTACACACAGAGAAATTTGGTTCAGGAACCCAAAACACTAAGTCACAAATTTTAAGTTCCATATAACTAGAAAAATAAGCACTCAGACCAGCAAAATCACATATAGAGCCTACACCCAAGGGGAGACTTACGTAGAGATGTGGATAGGCTAAGAAGGTATAGATGAAGGGTGAAAGTAGGGAGACTGGAGATGTTGGGGTACAGATAAAATCACTCTCAAAAACCAGTGGCACTCAGAGTGAGAAAACACTGAGAATCAGCTTGAGATTTTGTGGACTGGAGCACTGGCTACAGCGAAAATGAAAGGATTTGAAAATGAGCAGAACACAAGGCAGGAGTTTCAGAATGGCACTACTTCTGAGTAAATGAAAGTGTCAAGGAGATGCAGCCTTATAAGCCTGCTGTTAAATGAAGAAAAGGAAGCAAAAGGGCAAAATTATTTCCTGTAAAAACAGAGTACAAAATCAGAAGTAAGCCCTCTCCCATCAAAACAAGTGCAAAATTTGTTTTTTAAAAAAGTACTGTTTTACCACATGAAAAAAGAGAATCCCTTTGACAAAAACCCTAGTCAGCATTCTTAAGTTCTCATTCTGACTATATAAAATTGTGTTACTACTACAGGTGAAAAAGGATTTCAAAGTGAATGGACTATGACAGCATTCATACAAAGTTACCATGAAGATTAATCAGAAATTTAGATTCACAGCATTTCATTTCAGCTGATGAAAATTCTGCTGCCAATAAACACTATCCTTGTAGCAGAAGCAATCTTAATACAATCTAATCTGAATTAAATATTCTTAAACATTTGCATGTGCTTCCCAGGTGGCTCCATGATAAAGAATCCATCTGCCAAGCAGGAGACATGGGTTCAATCCCTGGATTGGGAAGATCCCTTGGAGAAAGAAATGTCAGCCCACTACAGGATTCCTGCCTGGGAAATCTCATGGACATAGGAGCCTGATAGGCTATAACCCATAGAATTGGAAAAGAGTCAAACGTGACCTAACAACTAAATAAAAACAACAATAAATATTTGTAAACAGTAAAGGCAAAAAAAAACACTTTGAATTTTAAAATTCAAAAACTTAGAGGTTCTGGTAGGGAGGTATGATATAACTGACCAAACAGAAAAAAATAAAAAGAGAAAATGATCTTTGAAATTATAAGATATCTAAGGAAAGACAGATTTCCCTGAAATTTAGTAAAGGAACTGAATGAAAGGCATAAAACAGCTGAGAAATAAATACAAAATGACATAAAAAGGTAAAATCCACATACAGTGAAATGGACAAAATCTTAATCATTTGGTGAGTTTTCAGTTCAGTCGCTCAGTCATGTCTGACTCTATACAACCCCATGAATCACAGCACGCCAGGCCTCCCTGTCCATCACCAACTCCCAGAGTTCACTCAAACTCATGTGCATCTAGTTGGTGATGCCATCCAACCATCTCATCCTCTGTTGTCCCCTTTTCCTCCTGCCCTCAATCTTTCCCACATCAGAGTCTTTCCAATAAGTCAGTTCTTCACATCAGGTGACCAAAGTATTGGAGTTTCAACTTTGGCATCAGTCCTTCCAATGAACACCCAGGACTGATCTCCTATAGGATAGACTGATTGGATCTCCTTGCAGTCCAAGGGACTCTCAAGCGTCTTCTCCAATACCACAGTTCAAAAGCAACAATTCTTAGGCACTCAGATTCCTTTATATTCCATCTCTCACGTTCAGATATGACTAATGGAAAAATCATAGTTTTAACTAGACGGACCTTTGTTGACAAAGTAATGTCTCTGCTTTTTATGCTGTCTAGGTTGGTCAGTTTTTCTTCCAAGAAGCAAGCATCTTTTAATTTCATGGTTTTGATCTCCATCTGCAGTGATTTTGGAGCCCCAAAAAATAAAGTCTGACACTGTTTCCACTGTTTCCCCATCGATTTCCCATGAAGTGGTGTGACCAGATACCATGATCTTAGTTTTCTGACTGTTGAGCTTTAAGCCAACTTTTTAACTCTGCTCTTTCAGTTTCATCAAGAGGCTCTTTAGTTCTTCTTCACTTTCTGTCATAAGGGTGGTGTCATCTGCATATCTGAACTTATTGATATTTCTCCTAGCAGTCTTGATTCTAGTTTGTGCTTCATCCAGCCTGGCATTTCGCATAACGTACTCTGCATATAAGTTAAATAAGCAGGGTGACAATATACAGCCTTGACGCACTCCTTTCCCAATTTGGAACCAGTCTGTTGTTC
This sequence comes from Oreotragus oreotragus, assembly GCA_006410675.1. Lineage (NCBI taxonomy): Eukaryota > Metazoa > Chordata > Mammalia > Artiodactyla > Bovidae > Oreotragus > Oreotragus oreotragus. Next base: position 190,467 of record SJYX01021393.1, on the reverse strand, counting down.
CATGTCCTGTTCTAACTGTTGCTTCTTGACCTGCTTACAGATTCCTCAGGAGGCAGGTCAGGTGGTCTGGTATTCCCATCTTTTTTAAGGATTTTACATAGTTTGTTGTGATCCACACAGTCAAAGGCTATGGGGTAGTCAATAAAGCAGAAATAGATGTTTTTCTGCAACTCTCATGATTTTTTGATGATCCAACAGATGTTGCCAATTTGATCTCTGGTTCCTCTGCCCTTTCTAAATCCAGCTTGAACATCTGGAAGTTCATGGTTCACGTACTGTTGAAGCCTGGCTTAGAGAATTTTGAGCCTTACTTTGTTATAGAGTGAGATGAGTGCAATTGTGCAGTAGTTTGACTGTTCTTTGTCAATGCCTTTCTTTGGGATTGGAATGAAAACAGACCTTTTCCAGTCCTGCGGGCACTGCTGACTTCCAAATTTGCTGACATATTGAGTGCAGCATTTTAACAGCATCATCTTTTAGGATTTGAAATAGCTCAACTGGAATTCCATCACCTCCACTAACTTGGTTCATAGTGCTGTTTCCTAAGGCCCACTTGACTTCGCATTTCAGAATGTCTGGCTCTAGGTGAGTGATCACACCACAGTGTTTATCTGGGTCATGAAGATCTTTTTTGTACAGTTCTTCTGTGTATTCTTGCCACCTCTTCTTAATATCTTCTGCCTCTGGTAGGTCCATACAATTTCTATCCTCTATTGAGCCCATCTTTGCATGAAATGTTCCCTTGCTGTCTCTAATTTTCTTGAAGACATCTCTAGTCTTTCCCATTCTAATGTTTTCCTCTATTTCTTTGCATTGATCACTGAGGAAGGCTTCTTATCTCTCCTTGCTATTCTTTGGAACTCTGCATTCAAATGGGTATATCTTTCCTTTTCTCCTTTGCCTTTTGTGTCTTGGCTTTTCTCAGCTATTTGGAAGGCCTCCTTGACAACCATTTTGCCTTTTCGCATTTCTTTTTCTTGGGGATGGTCTAATCCCTTGAATATATACGTATCAGTTCAGTTCAGTTCAGTCACTCAGTCGTGTCTGCCTTTTTGCGACCACATGAAGACCTGCATGCGACCCCGCAGCACACCAGGCCTCCGTGTCCATCACCAACTCCCGGAGTTTGCCCAAACTCATGTCCATTGAGTTAGTAATGCCATCCAACCATCTTATCCTCTGTCGTCCCCTTCTTCTCCCACCTTCAATCTTTCCCAGTATCAAGGTCTTTTCAAATGAGTCAGCTCTTGACCAAAATATTGGAGTTTCAGCTTCACCATCAGTCCTACCAATGAACACCCAGGACTGATCTCTTTTAGGATGGACTGGTTGGATCTCCTTGCAATCTAAGGGACTCTCAAGAGTCTCCTCCAACACCACAGTTCATAAGCATCAATTCTTCGGCACTCAGCCTTCTTCACAGTCCAACTCTCACATCCATACATGACCACAGGAAGAACCATAGCCTTGACTAGACAGAACTTTGTTGGCAAAGTAATGTCTCTGCTTTTAAATATGCTGTCTAGGTTGGTCATAACTTTCCTTCCAAGGAGTAAGCGTCTTTTAATTTCATGGCTAGAATCACCGTCTGCAGTGATTTTGGAGCCCAGAAAAATAAAGTCAGCTACTCTTTCCACTGTTTCCCCATCTATTTCCCATGAAGTGATGGGACCAGATGCCATGATTTTCATTTTCTGAATGTTGAGGTTTAAGCCAACTTTTCCACTCTCCTCTTTCATCAAGAGGCTCCTTAGTTCTTCACTTTCTGCCGTTAAGAGTGGTGTCATCTGCTTATTTGAGGTTATTGATATTTCTCCTGGCAATCTTGATTCCAGCTTGTGTTTCTTCCAGTCCAGCGTTTCTCATGATGTACTCTGCATATAAGTTAAATAAGCGGGGTGACAATATACAGACTTTACACACTCCTTTTCCTCTTTGGAACCAGTCTGTTGTTCCATGTCCAGGTCTAACTGTTGCTTTGTGACCTGCATACAGGTTTAAATCCTATTATATAGAACAATTGAAGCACCATGGACTATGGAGTAACATAATGTATGATCAAGCTACTCAAGATGGTTATTCTCTTATTCTCTGTACTTCCCCTGCTCGACCTGTGCCTGCTTTACCTACACCCTCCTCATAAGACTGACCTTCCCACATACTTGCCCCCGTGGCCCCAGCTGCTATTGTTCTTATCAAAGGGGTGGTGAGGGGTGTGCTTCTCTGCTGATTTCCCTGGCAACTAATGACCCAAACTGTCACCTATAACTGGCTGCCTCCCATTTACCCCAGGAGCAAACACTGCCTCCATGCCCTGCCTGCTGTTCACTGCACATGGTGGGGTGTAGCTCTGTGACCTTGCTTTAGGCATGTAAGCTCCTCCATCCATTAAACCATTGATGTCTTCATCCTGGATTCTTCCATCTTAAGGCTGAGCAAGTGTAAGCCTTGTAGGTCTGTGGTGTGCAGCCCGACAGAGAATATATGGAGTAAAAGAATCAGCAGCATCAGGTGAGGTGAATTAGAAAAGTTTTTCCTCAGAATTCACTCAGTAAGTAAGTGTTAGTCTCTCAGTCATGCCTGACTCTTTGCAACCCCATGGACTGCTGCCCACCAGGCTCCTCTGTCCATGAGATTTTCCAGGCAAGGATACTGGAGTGGGTTGCCATTTCCTTCTCCAGGGGATCTTCCCAACCCAAGGACTGAACCCAGTCTGCCTGCACTGCAGACAGACTCTTTACCGACTGAGCTACAAGGGATGCCCTTAGAATTCACTCAAGTAGCATGTAAATTGTAAAGACAAGAAAGAACTGACAATGATGAAAAGTGACCCTAGTGACTAGCGTAGTCACTGGTAAACAATAAGTACTCAATACTTGTGGAAGTGAATTATATTGAAGAATATTCCAAATATAGAAATGAGTGTGAATGTAATTTAAAATTTCAGAAAGTGTGAAGAGGACTTTGGCTTAACTGAGTACCCTAAAATGAGACCAGGTAAATATGTGTGGCAAAGAGCAAAGGCCTTGGTGGGGTGGGGATGGGAACTAGGAGCGAGGCTGAAATGGCAACTTGAGGTCTAGGACTGATGGTGGATGTCAGCTCTTTACAAATCTGAGCTTGTGGGTTACAAGGGTAATATTAATTTGTCACTACCTGCCTGATCGCCTAGTAAGAAAAGAAACTGGGAAAGAATAACCAGGAAGAAGTAATCTGAGGGTTTAGTTAGGGTTAGAACATGAAAAGTGGAGGGATAGAGTATTCAATATAAAAGAGCTTCATAATGAAATACAGGAAAATAATGCTTCCCATTGTTTCCAGTTGTCTTGTTTTGAACTTGTCATATCTATCTGCTTTATTAAATTCTTTAGCAATTCTATTATACTGTGTACCTGTACAGAATGCAAAAACTGAGTCTTTACATTGTGAATTGAGAAAGAAATGAGACTACAAAGTTCTCCAAGAGGCCAGCTAATGTGAAAAGTATTTTGGTTCCTCTGTCTCTACAGTTACTTAATTCTGGTCTTAAAATCGTAAGGTCTCAACATTGTAAGACCTGTGGTAAAGTCTTTTGATGTCTTGACTACTTAGCACTTTCTCTGGCATTATAAAATAACTTTATAGTACAGTTAATCAAGTGACAGTAAGAGGCAGTACTCTACAGAGAGCTCATTTTAATATTTAATAAGATGAATGTTGAACTCGAAATTTTAAGGCAGCTCTATTTGCATATGTACATAGGATGTCAGTACTCCATCAAAGCAGAACTCTAGTATCCTGCCCAAGGCGTTGCTTGACAGACATTCGTTCATTCCACTCAATATCTACTTAAGTCCTGTGTTTTAAGGTTAGTTAGTGATCTTTAAGAAAAATACTAAGAGGAGCAAGATGATATTTCCCATCTTTCAGGAAAGATAGATACTTATGCACATGAATACAAATTAAGATAGAATAAGTACTGGAAATAAGGCTCAAAAAGGACTGTGAAAGCATGGAGGAGCTNTTTTAAGGTTAGTTAGTGATCTTTAAGAAAAATACTAAGAGGAGCAAGATGATATTTCCCATCTTTCAGGAAAGATAGATACTTATGCACATGAATACAAATTAAGATAGAATAAGTACTGGAAATAAGGCTCAAAAAGGACTGTGAAAGCATGGAGGAGCTGGGAACCTACGGTATCTGAGAATTTTGTGGAGTTTCGTTGGGCCTTAAAGTATGGGCAGAATTTAAGGTCATAGAGATATGGAAAAGAGGATGGGTCATACAGGTATAGAGCATATATTTACATGTATTGATATAGATAAACACACATACATATATTTATATAGAGAGAGGTTTACATATATAAATTACACAGATATGTTTATTTATAGGAAATTCCTTAAGCATTCCTCTTTAATGCTCAAGGTAAAATTTTTGTTTATTTTACAGGTGGTTTAAAGCAATACAGAAAGATATTACTTAGGTATAAACATTAAATTTCAAAATTTGAAATACTAAGCCACAAAGCTCTGGTTGTTATGACAACATATTTTGTATAGTTTGTAAGCAGTGATGATAGACTCCAAAAATATCACATTGTTAGAAGGACTCTTAAGACAAAACTTTGGACTTCTGTGCCCTGGAATCAAACTGATCTTCAATTTGAAAATCTAAAAAACTTCCAAAGTAACAAACAGAAAAACATGTTAAGAGAATTTTAAAAGGCTAAAATACAGCTTCTAAAATGTAGCCTATGAGAAATAAAACTGATCATTATAAGGAATTGAAGCATGAGTTGCAGATTTAGAAATAATTTTTTGGCCATATTTGTTTTTATTTAGTGTCTATAGTCATAGAAGTATATATCTTTGAATTGCTCTCAAGGATAATTTAAGCAGATACTTCAGTATTTTAACTTTTTAATCTGTGTGTATTTGTGTATGTGTTCAGTTCAGTTCAGTTCAGTTGTTCAATTGTGTCCAACTCTTTGCGACCCCATGAATCGCAGCACACCAGGCCTCCCTGTCCATCACCATCTCCTGGAGTTCTCTCAGACTCACGTTCATCGAGTCTGTGATGCCATCCAGCAATCTAATCCTCTGTCATCCCCATCTCCTCCTGCCCCCAACCTCTCCCAGCATCAGAGTTTTTCCAGTGAGTCAGCTCTTCGCCTGAGGTGGCCAAAGTACTGGAGTTTCAGCTTTAGCATCATTCCTTCCAAAGAAATCCCAGGACTGATCTCTTTTAGAATGGACTGGTGGGATCTCCTTGCAGTCCAAGGGACTCTCAAGAGTCTTCTCCAACACCACAGTTCAAAAGCATCAATTCTTCACCGCTCAGCCTTCTTCACAGTCTAACTCTCACATCCATACATGACCACAGGAAAAACCATAGCCTTGACTAGACGGACCTTAGTCACCAAAGTAATGTCTCTGCTTTTGAGTACACTATCTAGGTTGGTCATAACTTTTCTTCCAAGGAGTAAGCATCTTTTAATTTCATGGCTGCAGTCACCATCTGCAGTGATTTTGGAGCCCAAAAAAACAAAGTCTGACACTGTTTCCACTGTTTCCCCATCTATTTCCCATGAAGTGATGGGACCGGATGCCATGATCTTCGTTTTCTGAATGTTGAGCTTTAAGCCAACTTTTTCGCTCTCCTCCTTCACTTTCATCAAGAGGCTTTTTAGCTCCTCCTCACTTTCTGCCATAAGGGTGGTGTCATCAGCATATCTGAGGTTATTGATATTTCTCCCGGCAATCTTGATTCCAGCTTGTGTTTCTTCCAGTCCAGCGTTTCTCATGATGTACTCTGCATATAAGTTAAATAAGCAGGGAGACAATATACAGCCTTGACGTACTCCTTTTCCTATTTGGAACCAGTCTGTTGTTCCATGTGCAGTTCTAACTGTTGCTTCCTGACCTGCATACAGATTTCTCAAGAGGCAGGTTAGGTGGCCTGGTATTCCCATCTCTTTCAGAATTTCCCACAGTTTATTGTGTTCCACATAGTCAAAGGCTTTGGCATAGTCAATAAAGCAGAGATAGATGTTTTTCTGGAACTCTCTTGCTTTTTCCATGATCCAGCGGATGTTGGCAATTTGATCTCTGGTTCCTCTGCCTGTTCTAAAACCAGCTTGAACATCAGGGAGTTCACGGTTCACATATTGCTGAAGCCTGGCTTGGAGAATTTTGAGCATTACTTTACTAGCATGTGAGATGGGTGCAATTGTGCGGTAGTTTGAGCATTTTTGGCATTGCCTTTCTTTGGAATTGGAATGAAAACTGACCTTTTCCAGTCCTGTGGCCACTGGTGAGTTTTCCAAATTTGCTGGCATATTGAGTGCAGCACTTTCACAGCATAATCTTTCAGGATTTGAAACAGCTCAACTGGAATTCCATCACCTCCACTAGCTTTGTTCATAGTGATGCTTTCTAAGGCCCACTTGACTTCACATTCCAAGGTGTCTGGCTCTGTATACACACATATTTATCTCACAATTATTTTAAAAGAATGAATAAGAAAATTGATGGGTCTTTTAGTACATTACGAATTTCCTCAGGAAGGGAGACTATGGACTGAAACAATGAAAGATTGTAATCACACCTAGGATGCGGTAGAGACAAACTAGTTGGTCATTTCAGGCTGTGTTTCATGAGAGGTATGTACCAAGAGGTATATACCAGGATCTTTTTCTTTAGAAAAGATCCTGATGCTGGGAAAAATTGAAGGCAGGAGGAGAACAGAGCAATGGAGGAAGAGCTGGTTGGATGGCATCACTGACCTAATGGGCATAAGTCTCTGTAAGCTCTGGCTGATGATGAAGAATGGGGAAGTCTGGCATGCTTCAGTCCATGGGGTTGCAAAGAGTCAGACATGACTGAACTATTGAACAACAACAATAAATATACCAATATGATGACTGAACGGGTCCAGAAATGAGACATCACATTTAATCATTCAGTTGTGCCATTTTATTTGTGTAGCGGTAAAAAAAAAAAAAAATCATGTACGACTGACTTACAAATGAGAATGACAGTTTATTGGTGCAGACATAGTATTCTGCACGTACCTTCTTAAGAGGAAAACTTACTGGAGAGAGTAAGTTATCATAAAAATGGCTTTGCTTATTAGAGGAAATAAAATTTTAAAACAAAATAATTTTGGCATCAGATTATAAAGTACAGTGAAGTGAAAGTGAAAGTGAAAGTGTTAGTCACTCAGTGGAGTCCAACTCTGAGACCCCACCATGGCCTGTAGCTCACCAGGCTCCTCTGTCCATGGAATTCTCCAAGCAAGAATTACTAGAGCGTCTAGCCATTCCCTTCTCCAGAGGATCCTCCCAACCCAGGGAATCAAACCCAGGTCTCCTGCACTGCAAGCAGATTCTTTACTGTCTAAGCCACCAGGGAAACCCATAAATTTCAATACACCTGGTTTTAATATTCAAGATCAACTAATGCTAACTGAGAAATAACTACTGAATTTTGGGTTCTTCACACATCTGTTATATGCTGTTCCGTAGTACAAGGAGGCGGGGAAGGCGACGGCACCCCACCCCAGTACTCTTGCCTGGAAAATCCAATGGACGGAGGAGCCTGGTGGGCTGCAGTCCATGGGGTCGCTAACAGTCGGACAGACTGAGCGACTTCACTTTCACTTTTCTCTTTCATGCATTGGAGAAGGAAATGGCAACCCACTCCAGTATTCTTGCCTGGAGAATCCCAGGGATGGGGGAGCCTGGTGGGCTGCCATCTATGGGGTCACACAGAGTCGGACATGACTGAAGTGACTTAGCAGCAGCAGCAGCAGTACAAGGAGGAATTAATATTTCTTTTCTTTTTATAATATGCAGTAAACTAAGCTGTTAATGTTAACTGAGATGAAAATATTTATATGTCAGTATATTTTGTTACTTATTTATGCTATTACTGATTTTCCTTCACTCAATCTTAAAATTGGCCCTTGTTCCTGATTATAAGTGTGTGCTTAGCGTTTCCAGAGAGGCTTTCCTCTTTAGGATGTTCTGTTAGCAGTAGATTGAGCAAAGGATTTACTAAAATGCATGTAATAAAGCTATGAATGTTGATGGCACAGGGTTCTATGTCTCAAAGAAAGCATGCATACTAATGAAACTACAACTATAGCTCATTCTAATCTTTTGTGTATATAGTGTTTTTCTAATAGTCATGTTCAATAAAGGATAGAAATGGTATGGACCTAACAGAAGCAGAAGATATTAAGAAGAGGTGGCAAGAATACACAGAAGAACTGTACAGGAAAGATCTTCACGACCCAGATAATCATGAGATGTGATCACTAATCTAGAGCCAGACATCTTGGAATGTGAAGTCAAGTGGGCCTTAGAAAGCATCACTAAGAACAAAGCTAGTGGAGGTGATGGAATTCCAGTTGAGCTGTTTCAAATCCTGGAAGATGATGCTATAAAAGTGTTGCACTCAATATGCCAGCAAATTTGGAGACTCAGCAGTGGCCACAGGACTGGAAAAGGTCAGTTTTCATTCCAATTCCAAAGAAAGGCAATGCCAAAGAATGCTCAAACTACCGCACAATTGCACTCATCTCACATGCTAGTAAAGTAATGCTCAAAATTCTCCAAGCCAGGCTTAAGCAATATGTGAACCGTGAACTCCCTGATGTTCAAGCTGGTTTTAGAACAGGCAGAGGAACCAGAGATCAAATTGCCAACATCCGCTGGATCATGGAAAAAGCAAGAGAGTTCCAAAAAAACATCTATTTCTGCTTTATTGACTATGCCAAAGCCTTTGACTGTGTGGATCACAATAAACTGTGGAAAATTCTGAAAGAGATGGGAATACCAGACCACCTAACCTGCCTCTTGAGAAATCTGTATGCAGGTCAGGAAGCAACAGTTAGAACTGGACATGGAACAACAGACTGGTTCCAAATAGGAAAAGGAGTACGTCAAGGCTGTATATTGTCTCCCTGCTTATTTAACTTATATGCAGAGTACATCATGAGAAACGCTGGACTGGAAGAAACACAAGCTGGAATCAAGATTGCCGGGAGAAATATCAATAACCTCAGATATGCTGATGACACCACCCTTATGGCAGAAAGTGAGGAGGAGCTAAAAAGCCTCTTGATGAAAGTGAAGGAGGAGAGCGAAAAAGTTGGCTTAAAGCTCAACATTCAGAAAACGAAGATCATGGCATCCGGTCCCATCACTTCATGGGAAATAGATGGGGAAACAGTGGAAACAGTGTCAGACTTTATTTTTTGGGGCTCCAAAATCACTGCAGATGGTGACTGCAGCCATGAAATTAAAAGACGCTTACTCCTTGGAAGAAAAGTTATGACCAACCTGGATAGTATATTCAAAAGCAGAGACATTACTTTGCCGACTAAGGTCCGCCTAGTCAAGGCTATGGTTTTTCCTGTGGTCATGTATGGATGTGAAAGTTGGACTGTGAAGAAAGCTGAGCGCCGAAGAATCGATGCTTTTGAACTGTGGTGTTGGAGAAGACTCTTGAGAGTCCCTTGGACTGCAAGGAGATCCAACCAGTCCATTCTGAAGGAGATCAACCCTGGGATTTCTTTGGAAGGAATGATGCTAAAGCTGAAACTCCAGTACTTTGGCCACCTCATGCTAAGAGTTGACTCATTGGAAAAGACTCTGATGCTGGGAGGGATTGGGGGCAGGAGGAGAAGGGGACGACCGAGGATGAGATGGCTGGATGGCATCACCGACTCGATGGACGTGAGTCTGAGTGAACTCCGGGAGATGGTGATGGATAGGGAGGCCTGGCGTGCTGCGATTCATAGGGTTGCAAGGAGTCAGACACAACTGAGCGACTGAACTAACTAACTAACTGTCATGTATGGATGTGAGAGTTGGACTAAAAAGAAAGCTGAGCGCCAAAGAATTGATGGTTTTGAACTGTGGTGTTTGAGAAGACTCTTGAGGGTCCCTTGGAGAGCGAGGAGATCCAACCAGTCCATCCTAAAGGAGATCAATCCTGAGTTTTCAATGGAAAGACTGAAGTTAAAGCTGAAACTCCAATACTTTGGCCAACTTATGCAAAGAGCTGACTCATTTGAAATGACCCTGATGCTGGGAAAGATTGAAGGCAGGAAGAGAAGGGGACAACAGAGGATGAGATTGTTCGATGGCATCACTGACCCAATGGACATGAGTTTGAGTGAACTCCAGGAGTTAGTGATGGACAGGGAAGCCTGCCATGCTGCAATTCATGGGGTTGGTGATGGACCAGGGAGGCCTAGTGTGCTGTGGTCCATGGAGTCACAAACAGTCAAATACGACTGAGCGACTGAACTGAACTGAACTGAACTGATGTTTATTTTATAACTGAGAATATGGGGAGGACTGATGACATCTTATGACCAACCTAGATAGCATATTCAAAAGCAGAGACATTATTTTGCCAACAAAGAGCCACTAGTCAAGGATATGGTTTTTACAATGGTCATGTATGGATATGAGAGTTGGACTATGAAGAAAGCTGAGTGCCGAAAAATTGATGCTTTTGAACTATGGTGTTGGAGAAGACTCTTGAGAGTCCCTTGGACTGCGACGAGATCCAACCAGTCCATCCTAAAGGAGATCAATCCTGGGTGTTCTTTGGAAGGACTGATGCTAAAAGTGAAACTCCAATACTTTGGCCATCTCATGCAAAGAGTTGACTCATTGGAAAGGACTCTGATGCTGGGAGGGATTGGGGGCAGAAGGAGAAGGGGACGACAGAGGATGAGATGGTTGGATGGCATAATCGACTCAATGGACATGAGTTTGAGTGAACTCCAGGAGTTGGTGATGGACAGGGAGGCCTGCCATGCTGCAATTCATGGGGTTGCAAAGAGTCGGACACAACTGAGTGACTGAACTGAACTGACTGACGACATTTTATAAATAGGAAAGTTTAGGAATATCTAGGCAAGAATTTAGTAGTATTTAGTAGTATTATTTAGTAGTATTTAGTAGTATTATTAAACAACTGAACTTAATCTTCAAAATAACATTATGGCATATATAGTCATTCATTCATTCATTTAATGTGTATTTGTTGCATACCTACTAGATTCAATGTATTGATCTAAGAGCTGGATATACATCAGCGAACAAAACAGAGTAAAATCCCTGCTTTTGTTAAGTTTGCATATCAAAGGGTAAAGAGAGATAACAAATATTGACTATGATAAGCAAATTACATAATATCTTAGAAGTTAAAGGACCATGGGGAAAAAATAATAGAACTGAGGCAGAGTGATTGTGGGTAGGGTATGGAGAGGTAAGTTGTAAGTTTTTAAAAAGTGATCAGCGTAGGCCTTATTGAGAAGTTAACATTTAAGCAAAAGCTTGAGATATTTGGGTTAACAGTGTTCTTAAGGAAGGAGTTTTTCTTTTGGGTTTAAGGAATAGCAAAGATGTCAGAGTAGCCAGAGCAAAACAGTGAGAGAGTCTGGTTAGAGAGAGGTCACAGGGGGCTAGGGCAGGTAGAACCTTGCCAGCCTTTGTAAGAACCATGTCTTGTAGTCTGAATGAAAAGGGGAGTCCCTGGATCAGTTTAGATGAGAGAAGTGACAGCATCTGACCTGAATTTTCAAAGGTTCACTGTGGCTATAGCATTGAGAACAGACAGTGGGGAACAAGATTGGAAACAAGAGCAAAGGAGAAGCATATGGCAGTGTTCAGATGAAGAATAATGATGGAGACTTGGAGAGATATATTTTGAAGGTAGAGCTAAAAGGATTTCCTAGCAAATTACCTGTTAAAGGATGAGAGATAGAAGAAAGATACTTTTTAACATATTAAGAAACTGTGGCTCAGAGAGTACCCAAATGTGTCCAAGGATATGTACCTATTAAATGATATATGGACATTTACATTCATGTCTCACCCTTGCCACAGCAGCTCTTAGTCACATAGGGTAGGAAAAGAAGAAAGTAGAGGGATACTATACAATGACTCACTCCTTCCCCTCCAAAATAAGTATCTTTTGTAAATAATTTCTCTTTTTATGTCTCTACACCCTCTGAGTCTCACTTATTTCTCTGTTTTTGTCAGATAGTATTTGCTTGCCCCCTCTTCAGTTTTCAATATATCAGCATTTGAATCTTATCAAGGCTAAGATAAATATTCTTATTTTGAGCCAAACCTATCCTGATAACATAATTATGAGAAAAAAATAAGCTATTGGAAAGGCTCTGTCAAAAGTCTTAGAAGGAACATACTTCTTATTTACTTTCAATTTTTGATATGGAAATTAGTATGTGCTTTTCATCCATAAACATATTGTTTATATGTCAGTTAAATTCACAATACTTACAAATACTTTAAGTAAGTAAGTGTTAGTCGCTCAGTCATGCCCAATTCTTTGAGATCCCATGGACTGCAGCCCACCAGGCTCCTCTGTCCATGATATTTTCTAGGCAAGGATACTGGAGTGGGTTTCCATTTCCTTCTCCAGGGGATCTTCCCAACCCAGGGATTGAACCCGGGTCTCCTGCACTACAGGCAGATTCTTTACTGACTGAGCTACAAGGGAAGCCCAAATACTTTAAATAGGAAAAGGAGTACGTCAAGGCTGTATATTGTCACCTTGCTTATTTAACTTCTATGCAGAGTATATCATGAGAAACGCTGGGCTGGAGGAAGCACAAGCTGGAATCAAGATTGCCGGGAGAAATATCAATAACCTCAGATATGCAGATGACACCACCCTTATGGCAGAAAGTGAAGAGGAACTCAAAAGCCTCTTGATGAAAGTGAAAGAGGAGAGTGAAAAAGTTGGCTTAAAGCTCAACATTCAGAAAATGAAGATCATGGCATCCGGTCCCATCACTTCATGGGAAATTGATGGGGCTGTCTCTTATACACATCTTGGGGTTGCAAAGAGTCGGACACAACTGAGTGACTGAACTGAACTGACTGACGACATTTTATAAATAGGAAAGTTTAGGAATATCTAGGCAAGAATTTAGTAGTATTTAGTAGTATTATTTAGTAGTATTTAGTAGTATTATTAAACAACTGAACTTAATCTTCAAAATAACATTATGGCATATATAGTCATTCATTCATTCATTTAATGTGTATTTGTTGCATACCTACTAGATTCAATGTATTGATCTAAGAGCTGGATATACATCAGCGAACAAAACAGAGTAAAATCCCTGCTTTTGTTAAGTTTGCATATCAAAGGGTAAAGAGAGATAACAAATATTGACTATGATAAGCAAATTACATAATATCTTAGAAGTTAAAGGACCATGGGGAAAAAATAATAGAACTGAGGCAGAGTGATTGTGGGTAGGGTATGGAGAGGTAAGTTGTAAGTTTTTAAAAAGTGATCAGCGTAGGCCTTATTGAGAAGTTAACATTTAAGCAAAAGCTTGAGATATTTGGGTTAACAGTGTTCTTAAGGAAGGAGTTTTTCTTTTGGGTTTAAGGAATAGCAAAGATGTCAGAGTAGCCAGAGCAAAACAGTGAGAGAGTCTGGTTAGAGAGAGGTCACAGGGGGCTAGGGCAGGTAGAACCTTGCCAGCCTTTGTAAGAACCATGTCTTGTAGTCTGAATGAAAAGGGGAGTCCCTGGATCAGTTTAGATGAGAGAAGTGACAGCATCTGACCTGAATTTTCAAAGGTTCACTGTGGCTATAGCATTGAGAACAGACAGTGGGGAACAAGATTGGAAACAAGAGCAAAGGAGAAGCATATGGCAGTGTTCAGATGAAGAATAATGATGGAGACTTGGAGAGATATATTTTGAAGGTAGAGCTAAAAGGATTTCCTAGCAAATTACCTGTTAAAGGATGAGAGATAGAAGAAAGATACTTTTTAACATATTAAGAAACTGTGGCTCAGAGAGTACCCAAATGTGTCCAAGGATATGTACCTATTAAATGATATATGGACATTTACATTCATGTCTCACCCTTGCCACAGCAGCTCTTAGTCACATAGGGTAGGAAAAGAAGAAAGTAGAGGGATACTATACAATGACTCACTCCTTCCCCTCCAAAATAAGTATCTTTTGTAAATAATTTCTCTTTTTATGTCTCTACACCCTCTGAGTCTCACTTATTTCTCTGTTTTTGTCAGATAGTATTTGCTTGCCCCCTCTTCAGTTTTCAATATATCAGCATTTGAATCTTATCAAGGCTAAGATAAATATTCTTATTTTGAGCCAAACCTATCCTGATAACATAATTATGAGAAAAAAATAAGCTATTGGAAAGGCTCTGTCAAAAGTCTTAGAAGGAACATACTTCTTATTTACTTTCAATTTTTGATATGGAAATTAGTATGTGCTTTTCATCCATAAACATATTGTTTATATGTCAGTTAAATTCACAATACTTACAAATACTTTAAGTAAGTAAGTGTTAGTCGCTCAGTCATGCCCAATTCTTTGAGATCCCATGGACTGCAGCCCACCAGGCTCCTCTGTCCATGATATTTTCTAGGCAAGGATACTGGAGTGGGTTTCCATTTCCTTCTCCAGGGGATCTTCCCAACCCAGGGATTGAACCCGGGTCTCCTGCACTACAGGCAGATTCTTTACTGACTGAGCTACAAGGGAAGCCCAAATACTTTAAATAGGAAAAGGAGTACGTCAAGGCTGTATATTGTCACCTTGCTTATTTAACTTCTATGCAGAGTATATCATGAGAAACGCTGGGCTGGAGGAAGCACAAGCTGGAATCAAGATTGCCGGGAGAAATATCAATAACCTCAGATATGCAGATGACAC
>SJYX01021393.1:100543-175321 GCA_006410675.1 Oreotragus oreotragus | reverse complement strand
AGGCTGAGCGGTGAAGAATTGATGCTTTTGAACTGTGGTGTTGGAGAAGACTCTTGAGAGTCCCTTGGACTGCAAGGAGATCCAACCAGTCCATTCTGAAGGAGATCAGCCCTGGGATTTCTTTGGAAGGAATGATGCTGAAGCTGAAACTCCAGTACTTTGGCCACCTCATGCGAAGAGCTGACTCATTGGAAAAGGCTCTGATGCTGGGAGGGATTAGGGGCAGGAGGAGAAGGGGACAACAGAGAATGAGATGGCTGGATGGCATCACCAACTCAATGGATGTGAGTGTGGGTGAACTCTGGGAGATGGCGATGGACAGGGAGACCTGGCATGCTGCGATTCATGGGGTCACAAAGAGTCGGACACGACTGAGCGACTGAACTGAACTGAACTGATACGCTATTAAGAGCTTGAAAATTATAACTAGGCATGCTTCAGATATTCAGTTCTAGATGTTCAACTCAGTTACAGGTGAAAAAACAAACAGCATGTGAAATGCCATAATATGCATAACTGATATAAGAAATACAATCACTATTTATTTACCTCAATTTTTTGAGTATATAGGTTTTATGGGAGAAAAAAAAACATTACTTTTATTATTTTCATTGGCAAGTCTAATCTCAAGGCAGAATATTAGAGGTTTAAAGACAGACCCCTGTGGCTCTGTATTGATGAGCCAAATTCAAAATGAACAGACTAAAGTGAAGGACGAGTTCTTGTTGTTTCATGCTGTGTTCTGCTAGGCTTTCTCTTCACAAGAAGAGGAATCTTTGGCACAGGGTACACCAAAGATTCGTGTTCATAAAATCCTGATTCCTCAAGAGAACCTCAAATCTCCCTTAAAACCTGAATTAGAAGTACAGGAGTTAGAATTTACATTAGAAAGATATTTTCTACAGCTGGTATTTAGATCTCTGTTTAGTTTCACTTAATGTTATAATAATTACCTTAGCTTGAAAGTTTTAGCCTTTAAAGGAAAAAAAAAATTTTTCTCTTGGTCCTTTAGACACCAATTCCAATTTAGAGTCGGTTTGAATGACAACGGCTGGAGGTCATCGCTGGAGAAAAGGACCCAAAAAGTGACAGTGGAATCCAAGCCTGGGGTGGCAGTTGTCCCCTGAAGGCACATTCTAGGTCAAGACCCTGTAGCTAAGTTTCTCTGAGTTGTCCTACTAAGACTGTGCCAGACTCCAAGGAGTCAATGGCTGAAATTTTCAGAGGCTGAAAGTTTCTCAGCCTCTTGTGGAGACTGGCTTTTTCAGAATTTATCCCAGGAAGTTCCCTTCCTTCACTAGAAGCTGACGACTGCTTTGAGGCTCCCTCACATTGAAACATATCAGACACTTGTTAGAAATATTTGAATTGATATATAGACACCTTTGGATGATAAATCCTTGAAAATCATAGTAATGCTTTTGGATGAATACAATACAAAACCCTTGGTCTGACATGCTTAGCCCTCAAAAAAACATATATGCAGGCTACCTTTTCAGGCTCATCTTTTCTATTTTCTTATAACTATGCTTTTCTTTTGCCAGATTAGTCTGGTCTTTAACCCTTTCATTATTCAGATGAGGCTTGACCATCATAAAGGTAGGGAACTAAAATTTCCCTGGATTTCTCAGTGCTCCTGCTGCCTTTTACCTTCTAAGAGACGGGAAAAGAGATATAAAGTTAGAGAATGTCTGTTTTCACTCCTCTTAGCATATAAAAAGCAAATTCTCATACCACAAAAATTAGCTTTGTAGTCACTTACCTAGTTAATTTCTTTGATTTGAAAGGATGAAACTCTTATCTTTCAAGAAGACCAATAGGTTAAAGCCTGGACCATGTCCCTAGCCTAGGTCCCAAGGTACCTGGAAGACTAGAAGATTCTCTCAGGAATTTACATGTCAAAAAGGGATAAAGATCCAGAAGTTGAAGACCTCTCTAGGTAGGTGGGTTTTAAAAGCTGAAATCTGGCTCAGCTATTCAGCTTCCAACATTCCACTGTAAGGTAAGGACTAAGGCAAATGGGATCCAGTGTATTTATTATATACTGTGAGGAATTTACTGAGAAATCCATCTCTGACCCAGAACACCTAATGTGTGCATTACAGATAAAGTGAATAAAAAGGGACAACAATGAAACAAAATAATCCCCAAATCAAATAGTTTAACAAAACAAAACAAAAAATTTTCCTCCTCATGATGATTATTCATTAGGTTGGGTGGGAGAGGTCTGCTTCTTCTTCAGTGACCCAGAATGATGAAGGTTCTGCCCTCACAGCACCATCACCACAGTAAAGTTCTAGGACTTGCTGTGGCAGGGGACCAGAATGCAGAAGAGGCAGTGTGGAAGACACAAGTGCCAGGCTTCTACCAAAAGAGTTATATCACTTTTCATCAGACATCATTGGCTAGAGCAAGTTACATGGCCCTGCCTAACTACAAAGAGGCTGAGAAATCTTGGGGAGGATGTGAAAATTAATACGTAAATATCTAGACTGTATCTTGGCTCCATACTGAATGTTCCATGGGCTCTTGACAAAGAGGAAAACAGAGTATTAGTCTAAGCAAAGACTAACCCAAGACCTTTAATTTTTCCCTTGATAAAACTCGCCACCCTCTCAACCCCTTAACTTATGACAAACTTTCATTTCCTGTCAAGTCCTGATCGCACATTTGGAATACTGACACTTGTTAAAGTGCTTGCTGAAGGACTACCACTGAATCTTAATCTGAGGTGGCACTAGTGGTAAAGAATTCGCCTGCTAATGCAGGAGACACAAGAGATGCAGATTCCATCCCTGGGTGGGGAAGGTCCCCTGGAGAAGGGCCTGACAACCCATTCCAGTATTCTTGCCTGGAGAATCCCACGGTCAGGGGAGCCTGTCGACTTACAGGCCATTGGGTCACAAAGAGCTGGACATGACTGAAGCAGCATAGCACACGTGCTAGCAAAGTGTGGGATCATAAATTTCAAGAATGGCTTAGTTTTTTTTCCGACCATATTTCTCTATCACATTGCTGCTCAATTTCTTTTTGTCACCTGATCAATACATAACTTTGTTTTATGTGTGTTTCCGTTCAAAGATAATCTTATTAAATACATATTATTGGTTCATTAACACTGAATGCAAGAGCAAGAAGGCTATAATTTATGCTAAACAAATGGAGAAGGAAATGGCAACCCACTCCAGTATTCTTGCCTGGAAAATCCCATGGACGGAGGAACCTGGTAGGCTATAGTCCATGGGGTCGCAAAGTTGGGCACGACTGAGCGATTTCACTTCACTTCAAACAAAGTTTGTCTAAAACATATATTTGCCTGTGAGGTACAGCACAGCTTTCCTGGTTCAGGAACACTAGACAGTACTTTAGCATANCCAGTATTCTTGCCTGGAAAATCCCATGGACGGAGGAACCTGGTAGGCTATAGTCCATGGGGTCGCAAAGTTGGGCACGACTGAGCGATTTCACTTCACTTCAAACAAAGTTTGTCTAAAACATATATTTGCCTGTGAGGTACAGCACAGCTTTCCTGGTTCAGGAACACTAGACAGTACTTTAGCATATCTTGAGGGCTATTTTAGGCAAAATCACCAACACAAAAATGTCAAAAACATGGCACTTATTAGCTCCCCCACCAAAAGGACACTTTTTTTTACAGTGTGATATTTGAAACCAGGCACTGTCATCTTGTAACTCAGCTGGGAATGTGTATATCCTGTAATTCAAAAGTTTTGACACTTTGTGCATGTCTATAAATGATGCGAAAATGCCATGAGTATTGATTTCGAGGTTACAAATACATAAAATTTTAAGTACAGAATCCACAAATAATGAGAGTTGACTCTGTTTGCAAAGACACTGAAAATGAAATAGACACCACCATTGCTGGGTATCGTAATCATGCTTTGCCCTTTCTCTAGAGTTAAAAGCAGAAACTGAACAACTTTGGTGAGATATTTTGTGAAATGATTCAAAACACCAAAGTTTGAGGCTAGATGATTTTTTAAGTCCCTACAAATGCTGAGATTGTAATACTTTGTTTTGTGCAGATTATATACCAGAATATCAAGCCTAAAGGTTGTCCTGGTCTTCAAGGGATTTCCCTGGTGGCTTAGACGGTAAAGTGTCTGTCTACAATGTGGGAGGCCTGGGTTCAATCCCTGGGTCAGGAAGATCCCTTGGAGAAGGAAATGGCAATATACTCCAGTACTGTTGCTTGGGAAATCCCATGGACAAAGGAGCCTGGTAGGCTACAGTCCACGGGGTCGCAAAGAGTCGGACACGACTGAGCGACTTCACTTTTGGTCTTCAAAGAGAATGTTCTAGAATAATGAGGCTTACACACACACATACACACAACTCTATAGGTTATACANACAAAGGAGCCTGGTAGGCTACAGTCCACGGGGTCGCAAAGAGTCGGACACGACTGAGCGACTTCACTTTTGGTCTTCAAAGAGAATGTTCTAGAATAATGAGGCTTACACACACACATACACACAACTCTATAGGTTATACAGTAAAGCACCTAAGATTATGTTCAAATTCACATAATCAAATGAATATATTCTTTCTAATAATTTCCCTGGAAAAGCTGAACTATGTGTCTTTTATAGCCTCCTGCTGTGGTCTAACGGGGAAGGCAATGGCACCCCATCCCAGTACTCTTGCCTGGAAAATCCAATGGACGGAATAGCCTGGTAGGCTGCAGTCCATGGGGTCGCTAACAGTCGGACAGACTGAGCGACTTCACTTTCACTTTTCTCTTTCATGCATTGGAGAAGGAAATGGCAACCCACTCCAGTATTCTTGCCTGGAGAATCCCAGGGATGGGGGAGCCTGGTGGGCTGCTGTCTATGGGGTCACACAGAGTCAGACACGACTGAAGTGACTTAGCAGCAGCAGCAGCTGTGGTCTAAAATTTTTCTTTCTCCTTAATATTCTTTTCTTTGGATTATTTCAGGAGATTTTATAAATCCAAAGGAAAATGAGTCTCTCTACTTTTTTTCTTAAATTTTCCTTTGGCCTCAAAATAATGACATTAGTTTTCTTTTTATCAGATTCATATAACACTTAGTTCTTTGTGAATTCCCTACTCTAAAACTTACATCTGCTATTCACATTGAAGACTTGTCTCACACACAAGCTATTAAAAAACACAGTTATATGTGTGTACATGTACAATGTGTTCCATGAGGGCAAGCCTATATCTTTGTGTCTACCACTTCATTCTCACCACCTTATATACTGCTTGCATGCGTGCTAAGTTGCTTCAGTCATGTCTGACTCTTTGTGACCCTGTGGACCATAGACCACCAGGCTCCCCTGTCCATGGGATTCTCCAGGCAAGAATACTGGAGTGGATTGCCATGCCCTCCTCCAGGGAATCTTTCTGACCCAGGGATTGAACCCATGTGTCTTACATCTCCTGCATTAACAGGCAGGTTCTTTTCCTCTAGCACTATGTGGGAAGCCCATATATGGCTTACTAATGATCAAAAAATATTTCTGGAACAAAACAATGAGAAAACACAATAATTCAATGTGTAAATGAAATAGAAACAATTATGTATGGAAAACTGTCACATGGTGCCATTTTTCATCAAACAGAAGAAAATCCTCCATTGCTGGTGATATTTAGGACACATTACTATCCTGAATGGAGAAGGCAATGGCACCCCACTCCAGTACTCTTGCTTGGAAAATCCCATCGATGGAGGAGCCTGGTAGGCTACAGTCCATCCTGAATATCATTGTTTAGGAAAAGATCTGAGTGTGGGTCTCAGCCAGACTTTTGATAGTGTGGCAAATCATATTATCTGAAGATCTATACACCAATACATAATCCATGCCACAATTTTACTCTATGACATTGACCCTCCTCCACCAAATATTGCTATCTATGTTCCTTTCCCCTTGAACCTGAGCAGAAAATTTTAACTGACTTCATCAATAAATCTGGTGGAAGTCAAGGTTGTAAAAGGTGATACATTCTGTCTGACTCTCACTTTCTCAGGAAACACACCTTGGGAGTTCTGGGACAAATATAAGAAGCCTGTCACCTTAAGTCATCATGCAGGAGAGATCATGTGGACAGACTACAGAGAGATGGCAAAAGATGCCCAAGGCCTCAGTTGGTTTGGTGACCAACTTTTTGACTCTTCCCAGATCAAATGCGTGATGTGAGTAGATAAAGCTGAGACAGAACTGTACAGCTGAGCTTCTCGAAATCATGACCTATGAAAATCAAGAGATGAATGATTATTGATATTTTAAACCACTAAATTTGGGGGTAATTTTGTACACACACATCACTGTGATCAAAACAGCTTGGAAGGGCAAAAGGAACAACTGCCAAAGCTCTAAGAGCAGGGGCACAATGTGAGATCCTGTAGATTTTACTGATCAAAAGTCCCAATGCCATACCATTGTTGATTCTCTAAAAATCCAGAGTTTTGCACCCAGTTTTCAAGTGTTGTCTCTTAGGAGCTAACTGAAAATTTCAGTAATTTGTGTAGGTTATCTGTATTCTAGTTTTGTGTGTGTGTGTTTGTAAACCTGTGATAGATTTCAAATATATATCTAAGGGTATAAACTTAAGGGTACAGAAATACATGAAAGCCACAAAACTTATAATGAAAAGGTCTATGTCTTGGTTGAAATTAAAGTTGTCTCTTTGATTTTGCAAGCATTTCAAAGAAGTCCATTTTTGCTTCTTTTCAGTAGAATGGACTTTGATGGAAAAATTGGCTTCTTATTTAAAAAATAGTTCAAATTAATAGTTCTTTCTATTTTGCATCAAATAGATACATTTTTTGTTCTACTCAAGTCTTCTCAGCCCACATACTCCATCAACATTCTTTTTTATTTTTTCTGTTTCTGATGGGTTATTATCTGAGAGTGGGTTGGTAGAGATTCAATTTAATAGTTTCTTTACTCCCAAAATAACTTTTTTTCATACTACTTTTGATGCTTTTGAATTTGTTATATCAAGATGTGCCTCTTAAATCCATTTTCACAAAGTAAATATATTTTTTTACTAATAATTACCTCCAGGTAATTCTATCACTAATTTATTTCTGATGGCTAAAGGAAAAACAAACAGACATGAAAACCAAGGGACAAAAAGGTAGAGACTTTAATGCAATAATACTTGCCATCAAGCAGGGATTCTGTTCAGCACTGAATCTAGGTTCCAAGTTTCAGAGGAAGCGATATGGCTAGGTCTTTTAAAGCCAAACTATCTCTGTTTGGAACTATCTCTGTTCCTATTTTAGGAAAACAGTTTCCAAAAGTTGCAGAGTAGATAACCAATAAATGGATTTGTCAATGGTTTGATGGGAAGGTGGCTTCTATTAATACTTCCAGGCATGCTACCCACTTAAGGAGTGTGGTATCCAACTGCCTCTACTCCATGTGTGATCATTTCAGGATTATGACCCTAGTCAGAGCTGCCACAGTTGATCAGCTGTGTTAGATGTTGGTTACTCTGGTGTAAAAGATCAATATGTGGTCCAATACATTTTCCTGTTAGTGTTCACATGAGGGCCATCTTTGGACCTAATTTCAGCAACTATTGGTAAAACCTTTTGTCATTACCACATATCTCCCTCTGATGGCTGATCTGTCTATCCTAGAGAGTTAAATCTTGTTGGTGAGCCAATAATGATGTATGTGAGTCATAATGTGGGTTCAGTTCAGTTTAGTTGCTCAGTCGTGTCTGACTCTTTGCGACCCCATGAACTGCAGCATGCCAGATCTCCCTGTCCATCACCAACTCCCGGAGTTTACCCAAACTCATGTCCATTGAGTCAGTGATGCCATCCAGCCATCTCATCTTCTGTCATCCCCTTCTCCCACCTTCAATATTTTCCCAGCATAAGGGTCTTTTCAAATGAGTCAGCTCTTCACATCATGTAGGTAAAAAGTTGGAAATAGCTAAATCTGGATCTGATACTTTAGCAGTTAGAATAGAGCTCCAGGAAAGGAAAATTTAATTTTAAAAAAATCAAGTAAGTGCCTTTGTGAAGAGGACAGAGGAAACATTTCTTCATTTAACTCCTCATCCTTTACCTAGAAACTGCTTCAGCTCCTCTTCATATTAGACTTTGGCTGACTTCCAGGCTTACTCTGATCAATCATTTCTTTTTTCAAGAAAAAAAAAAAAAAAAAGAGTTCTTAGTTTCCAAACTTCCAAAGCTTAGTTTCTGGATGTGTAAGAATAATTTAAGGAATCCTTCAGAGAAACATTGTTATCCTAAGAGTAATTCTCCTGGTACCTGCTGGATGCCACTCACAGTTTTCACTTCTGCAATGCCATTTTGAGAGCACTTTCCTTAGTATGAATTCTCAAAACTTTTCTACACCTTTCAAGGAAAATAACATATTAATTAATGTTCAATGGTAATATTAATTAGGTTTCTCTTTAGGGAATTACAAGAAAAGCTTAGACATTTTTAAAAGTATAGAAATGCAGAAAGGCCTGTAAGAATAAATACAGAAGAAAATTTAAAAAGTAGATCAATCAGAAGCTGGGAGAAAATAAGTGTCATCAAAAAGAAAATTTTGAAAATGTATCAAAAAAAGATCAAGAGGGAGAGTATATAATTAGGACCAGCAATGCTCCCTTCCATTTCATCACTTTCCTTCCACTTAAATCTGAAGGGATTCTGTTTACTGATTAGGATTAAAAGCAGAGTTAAATTTGGAGACTCAAGAGAAATAGTTTAGGTGGCAGATGGAAAGGAAATACATAATCAGTGGTATACAGAATTACATGGCAGGTTTCTAAATATTAGAATTTACTATTCAAAAATTTAAAAAATATTTGGAAAAAGCAGAGTACAGTGTGTATAAATTAAAGCTAAGTATCTTTTTTATGAGAACTTCCTGACTCTTCTTTGCCTTTTTAAACTTGAGATGTGCATTATTATTTATTGATTCATTAATTTATAAGGACTTTTGTCTATTAAGGAATTAACCTTTTGTCTTTCATACCCTTTATGTAAAGCAGTCTAAAGTGTTTATCTTAGAATCCTAATAAGGAGGAAATAAATGTGAAACACTAGATTCTATTATAAAAGAGAAAGAACTTACTGTTAACAAGAGAAGCTTATGTTTCCAGTTTCTACCATCTTCTGTTTTCCTCAGTTAGGAATAAACTTTAAACAAAGTTTTCCCCAGCAACTCTGTTATCTTTGGAATAAAAACAATTAATTAAATGGGTTTAAAATTAATTAAATGGATTTAAAACCTTGTTCTTAATTGGAAATCAATTGGTTTTGGATAGATCAGAAACTAAATGGTAACAGTACATAATCAAAGTAAATTTAAATGGTAAAACTTGTTTCTTCCCTTTCAGTCTGATAAAGAACAGCATTAGGTGAAGGTATGCCCAGAAAATATTGCACAGTTATAAAGCACAACAATGAAGCCTTAAATTAAGCTACAACTAAAACCATGTATTTTCAGAGGCACACTTCATAGCTTCTCTCCCCATCTGTATCACTTCATTAAATCAGCACAAAGAACTTTAAAGTAATTTAATAAGAATTACTCAATGTACCTGATCCAATTTTCCTGCAGCTGGATAATAAAAAGGTGAATGTGAAAGCATTTAAGATTTTACTCAGTCTCATGATTTTAAGTACCATCTATAAACTGAGGTCTCCCAAATCTCCATTTCAACCTTGACATCTCCACTGAAATGCAGCCACACATACAACTGAATTGTTGCAAATTGTTGCAAATGCATACAACTAAGCCTATATGTTATCTCTACAGATAAAACCATATATTTGATCAGATCAGTAACTAGGCATCTTTAACTCTTTTTTTCTTTTTTCACATCCCACCTCCAATCAATTCACAAGTCTTGTTTTTGTTTCCTCCTGAATCTATACTGAAGTTGATTNAATATTTTCCCAGCATAAGGGTCTTTTCAAATGAGTCAGCTCTTCACATCATGTAGGTAAAAAGTTGGAAATAGCTAAATCTGGATCTGATACTTTAGCAGTTAGAATAGAGCTCCAGGAAAGGAAAATTTAATTTTAAAAAAATCAAGTAAGTGCCTTTGTGAAGAGGACAGAGGAAACATTTCTTCATTTAACTCCTCATCCTTTACCTAGAAACTGCTTCAGCTCCTCTTCATATTAGACTTTGGCTGACTTCCAGGCTTACTCTGATCAATCATTTCTTTTTTCAAGAAAAAAAAAAAAAAAAGGAGTTCTTAGTTTCCAAACTTCCAAAGCTTAGTTTCTGGATGTGTAAGAATAATTTAAGGAATCCTTCAGAGAAACATTGTTATCCTAAGAGTAATTCTCCTGGTACCTGCTGGATGCCACTCACAGTTTTCACTTCTGCAATGCCATTTTGAGAGCACTTTCCTTAGTATGAATTCTCAAAACTTTTCTACACCTTTCAAGGAAAATAACATATTAATTAATGTTCAATGGTAATATTAATTAGGTTTCTCTTTAGGGAATTACAAGAAAAGCTTAGACATTTTTAAAAGTATAGAAATGCAGAAAGGCCTGTAAGAATAAATACAGAAGAAAATTTAAAAAGTAGATCAATCAGAAGCTGGGAGAAAATAAGTGTCATCAAAAAGAAAATTTTGAAAATGTATCAAAAAAAGATCAAGAGGGAGAGTATATAATTAGGACCAGCAATGCTCCCTTCCATTTCATCACTTTCCTTCCACTTAAATCTGAAGGGATTCTGTTTACTGATTAGGATTAAAAGCAGAGTTAAATTTGGAGACTCAAGAGAAATAGTTTAGGTGGCAGATGGAAAGGAAATACATAATCAGTGGTATACAGAATTACATGGCAGGTTTCTAAATATTAGAATTTACTATTCAAAAATTTAAAAAATATTTGGAAAAAGCAGAGTACAGTGTGTATAAATTAAAGCTAAGTATCTTTTTTATGAGAACTTCCTGACTCTTCTTTGCCTTTTTAAACTTGAGATGTGCATTATTATTTATTGATTCATTAATTTATAAGGACTTTTGTCTATTAAGGAATTAACCTTTTGTCTTTCATACCCTTTATGTAAAGCAGTCTAAAGTGTTTATCTTAGAATCCTAATAAGGAGGAAATAAATGTGAAACACTAGATTCTATTATAAAAGAGAAAGAACTTACTGTTAACAAGAGAAGCTTATGTTTCCAGTTTCTACCATCTTCTGTTTTCCTCAGTTAGGAATAAACTTTAAACAAAGTTTTCCCCAGCAACTCTGTTATCTTTGGAATAAAAACAATTAATTAAATGGGTTTAAAATTAATTAAATGGATTTAAAACCTTGTTCTTAATTGGAAATCAATTGGTTTTGGATAGATCAGAAACTAAATGGTAACAGTACATAATCAAAGTAAATTTAAATGGTAAAACTTGTTTCTTCCCTTTCAGTCTGATAAAGAACAGCATTAGGTGAAGGTATGCCCAGAAAATATTGCACAGTTATAAAGCACAACAATGAAGCCTTAAATTAAGCTACAACTAAAACCATGTATTTTCAGAGGCACACTTCATAGCTTCTCTCCCCATCTGTATCACTTCATTAAATCAGCACAAAGAACTTTAAAGTAATTTAATAAGAATTACTCAATGTACCTGATCCAATTTTCCTGCAGCTGGATAATAAAAAGGTGAATGTGAAAGCATTTAAGATTTTACTCAGTCTCATGATTTTAAGTACCATCTATAAACTGAGGTCTCCCAAATCTCCATTTCAACCTTGACATCTCCACTGAAATGCAGCCACACATACAACTGAATTGTTGCAAATTGTTGCAAATGCATACAACTAAGCCTATATGTTATCTCTACAGATAAAACCATATATTTGATCAGATCAGTAACTAGGCATCTTTAACTCTTTTTTTCTTTTTTCACATCCCACCTCCAATCAATTCACAAGTCTTGTTTTTGTTTCCTCCTGAATCTATACTGAAGTTGATTGTTTCTCAGCATGGTCTCACTGCTGAAGAACTTGTCTGTATCATCCTCCCCCTTCTGTTTTCCTGCTTCCACTCTCGTGTCTCTGCAGCCTGTTCCCCACGTAGCAACCACAGGTGATTGTCTTCAACCTTAAATAAGATCATAGCACTTTCCAGTAATAAACTCTTCCGTGGCTTCCCTATATCAATTGTCTTAAACTCAAACCCAAACTCCATACCATCGACTCACCTTCCCAATGTCATTTCCTGTCACTACTACAGCCCACATGGTGGCCTTTCTCCTGCTTTGAGGTGTTTGCATTTTATGTTCTCTCTGCCAAGCACACCCCCACGTTTCAGCTTAAGTGTCACCGTCTCACTCCTAGTCACTCTTTATTTAGGCTTTATTACCTATATTTGTCATTATCTCAAATTATATTACTAATTTACAGGTTCATATTGTCTGTTTCTCCTTAAGAGAAAGAACACAGAAAGGGCCCCATAATGACCATGTGGTTCAACTTCCTTTTATAGTGTAAGGAGAAGCTGAGGTTCACAGAAGTTATGTTTTGCCAATATATTTAGGGAGGAAGTCAGAAAGAAAAAGGAATTCTCCTAAGACAGCAGTAGAAGAGAATTCTTCCTGCTCGATTCTCCTAAGTAACACTCATCAGTGTTTATTTACTCCAATTACCCCTCCTTTTCCAAGATATTCAGTGGGGGAGAGAGAGCTCCACCATTTCACCACAAACCTTCTGTTTTTAACCTACCACAACTCTAACAAAACTATGTCATTCTTATGCACTTGGTAGAGTATTTACATATATATAGATAGATAGATAGAGTATTTATATACCTGTCCATGTCTAAAGTGAAAGTGAAGTCTCTCAGTCGTGTCTGACTCTTTGCGACCCCGTGGACTGTAGCCCACCAGGCTCCTTTGTTCATGGGATTCTCCAGGCAAGAATACAGGAGTGGGTTGCCATTTCCTTCTCCAGGGGATCTTCCTGATCCAGGGATCAAACCCGGGTCTCCAGCATTGCAGGCAGACGTTTTACCCTCTGATCCACCAGGGAATCACTGAGATGCTTGATCCAATAACTTCTTTTTATTTGGTGGCACCAGACAACTATTTTTCTTTTTTAAATTTTCAGAGTTTCCTTCTACTCCAGCTCTACCTCATGGAGTAGAAAATGGTGGGAAGCGGCCAATTAGAACTGCTTGGCTATGGCTTTAATTATCTTCCCTGGTGGCTCAGAGCATCTGCCTCCCGGGTTCTATCCCTGGGTCAGGAAGATCCCCTAGAGAAGGAAATGGTAACCCACTCCAGTATTCTTGCAATTCAAAGAGGTTGTGATATATGGTGTCTCCTTAACTCTATTATTCAAAATCACTTTAAGTGTGAACTTCTATTTTTGAAAATTGAAAATGTATTAAGTACTTATTTGTTTTATGAGACACAGGAGACAGAATCAGGCAGGGTCTGGCAGTGCCCCTGGTCTGTCATTATGAATATGAGTCCTAATGTGCAGCAAGGCAACATAAGACAAAGAATTAGCAAGGCAAGGAGTGTCTTGAGATGTGGACTTGTGCATACTTACTACCTGGGAGTTATTTACAGGAATTCAGTTGCTGAAATTAGCTTCTTTTGTTATGACATTGGTGTTTCTCTTTAGAGGGCTGAAAACAAATCTGGATATTGGAGGACTCTGATCAGCTGATTTCAAAATAGTATTATTGGAGGAATTTTGGAAACAAATATTGTAATTTATATAAATTATTCATTTAGCAACAATGTATTAGTCAAAGCATTATCAGCATTGTATTTACTTCTGTGTGGTGTGCATAAAGGAGGCAGAAAGCATGCTTCCTGTCTTTTAATTTTCAGGGTCAACATTGCTGTATATGTTGACTTTAATGCCCTTTGAGGCCAATACTGTCTGGGCAACATCTGGCTGATGTCACCTTGGTAGTAATATAAACATGACCATTTCAATCAACATGGAAGGAATATAGTGACTTTTTCAGAATTACCACAAAGATGTGTTAAAATTAATTAAACATATACTTATAAAGCTCTACACTGTGAAAAATACAGTGCCATGTTTTGTGAATGAGAAATAGGAAATATTAGACTATAAAACTTGGCTTCATTCCTAAAATGGGGATGCCATAAGTATACAAATAGTCACTAAATATATATATATATAGTCACATGTGATAAGTATTCTATAAGAAGTATTGACAAATGTTTTAGATATTAATAAAAAAGAGGCTGTAATATGATGAAGGCATGAGTAAGACAGTCTTTTGAAAAGCTGTGTCATTTGTGTAATGTGTTGAAGGATGGGGGTATTTTTATGGGATGAAGGATGGGAAAGGGTTATGAAAAGGGAATATTCTAGATGAAGAGAAACATTATAAAAAACGTGCAGGATATTCTGGACTTTTATTTGGGAAGTGGGAAGTAACTTGCTTTGACTGGAGATTAGGGGATATGTTATAGAAAATTCAGACAAAGGTCATAAACGGCAAATAAAATAGTTTGCATTTAATTCTTGTGATAGAATTCCAGTTGAGCTATTTCAAATTCTAAAAGATGATGCTGTGAAAGTGCTGTACTCAATATGTCAGCAAATTTTCCAGTCCTCAGCAGTGGCCACAAGACTGGAAAAGATCAGTTTTTGTTCCAATCCCAAAGAAAGGCAATGCCAAAGAATGCTCAAACTACTGCACAATTGCACTCATCTCACACACTAGTAAAGTAATGCTTAAAATTCTCCAAGCCCAGGCTTAAGCAATATGTGAACCATGAACTTCCAGATGTTCAAGCTAGTTTTAGAAAAAGCAGAGGAACCAGAGATCAAATTGCCAACATCCACTGGATCATGGAAAAAGCAAGAGAATTCCAGAAAAACATCTATTTCTGCTTTATTGACTATGCCAAAGCCTTTGACTGTGTGGATCACAATAAACTGTGGAAAATTCTGAAAGAGATGAGAATCCCAGACTCCTGCCTCCTGAGGAATCTGTAGGCAGGTCAGGAAGCAACAGGTAGAACTGGACGTGGAACAACAGACTGGCTCCAAATAGAAAAGGAGTATGTCAAGGCTGTATATTGTCTCCCTGCTTATTTAACTTCTTTGCAGAGTATATCATTAGAAATGCTGAGCTGGAGGGAGCACAAGCTGAAATCAAAATTGCCAGGAGAAATATCAATAACCTCAGATATACAGATGACACCACCCTTATTGCAGAAAATGAAGAAGTAGTAAAGAGCCTCTTGATGAAAGTGGAAGAAGAGAGTGAAAAAGTTGGCTTAAAGCTCAACATTCGTAAAACTAAGATCATGGTATCTGGTCCCATCACTTCCTGGCAAATAGATGGGGAAACAGTGGAAACAGTGGCTGACTTTATTTTTCTGGGCTACAAAATCACTGTGGATGATGATTGCAGCCATGAAATTAAAAGACGCTTACTCCTTGGAAGGAAAGTTATGACCAATCTAGATAGCATATTCAAAAGCAGAGACATTACTTTGCCAGCAAAGGTCTGTCTGGTCAAGGCTATGGTTTTTCCAGTGGTCATATATGGATGTGAGAGTTGGACTGTGAAGAAAGCTGAGCACTGAAGAACTGATGCTTTTGCACTATGGTGTTGGAGAAGACTCTTGAGAGTCCCNTAAAAAAAAAAAAAAAAAGAAAGAAAGTCCCTTGGACTGCAGGATATCCAACTAGTCCATCCTAAGGAGATCAATTCTGAGTATTCATTGGAGGGACTGATGTTGAAGCTGAAACTCCAATATTTTGGCCACCTGATGTGGAGTTGACTCATTTGAAAAGACCTTGATGCTGGGAAAGATTGAGAGCAGGAGGAGAAGGGGATGACAGATGATGAGATGGCTAGATGGCATCACTGACTCGATGGACGTGAGTTTGAGTGAACTCTGGGAGTGGGTGATGGACAGGGAGGCCTGGCACACTGTAGTTCATGGGGTCGCAGAGTCGAACTTGACTGAGCGACTGAACTGAACTGAATGAATGGGGAGCTACTGTGTGATGTACTTAGAGTTGTGCATTAGGAGGATTGCTCTATAGCAGGAGACAAAATTGGAGCAGAGAAAGACAACTCAGCTGAGAGACAATGAAAGAACTGTGGGAATGGGACAAAAGAGACCAGTTCAAGAGATTAGAGAAGTCAAACCAATATAATTCTATTTTAGACATGTTTGAGGTATTGTACAACCTAAAATGCAGATCTAGACACAGGAAAAGGATCAGAACTCATGATATTGTGTGTGTGTGTGTGTATGATATATAAGTTTAAGTTGACTTAAGAGTTGATGATCTCACTAAAGGAGTGACAGTGAACATTATCCCTTGCATGTAAGAGATGAAAAGAAGAAGGGGCATTTAAGAAGATGGGGGCTTTGTCAGAGAAGTTTTCTCTTTGTCAGAGGAAAATCAGCAGACCAGCATCATTAAATCAAGAGCACTTTTCTTTCTTTAAAACATATATGTGGCATTTTAGATTGTGCTTTAGATTTTCTAAATGGCTCAGATGGTAAAGAATCTGCTTGCAATGCAGGAGACCTGGGTTCAATCCTTGGGTCAGGAAGATCCTCTGGGAAGGAAATGGCTACCTACTCCAGTATTCTTGCCTGAGAAATCCCATGGGCAGAGGAGCTGAGCGGGTTACAGTCCATGGTGTCACAAAGAGTTGGACATGACTAAGTGACTAACACTTTCACTTAGATTTTCTTTAATTTCAGAAAGGATTTTTTTTAACATATTTATCCCTATCCTAGTAATAGTATAATTAATTAAAATAACAAGATAACAATTAAAGATCAGAAATCTTAAAACATTTCTTTTCTATAGAGAAAAAAATGAGTACATATTTTATCAGCAACCTAAGTAAACTAGTGAATTTTGCATCCATCCATTCAAAAAGTAGTTTCTAACCATAGAAAACACTTAATTTGAAATTGTTTCTGAGTAGAGAAATAGGACTAGAGACTATTAGTGGGAGAAATAAAAATTATGCCCCTCATTCTTTTGCAAACAGATGTTTGTAGTTTATTAGCAAGAAAAGTAAGTTAATTATTTAAAGCCATTATAATTTACATATGATGGTGCACACACTTTGTTAATGTGGGTTCATAACCCACAGTGGTGACAAATATCCAGACTGAAATTTCTTCTTTGTTCTCTATTCCTTTGTTGTAATCACTGTTAACTACTCATTTCTTGAAATTATCTCACTCATTAATTCAATATTGATTCAGTAAATATTTACCAAGAGCCTATGATGTTCCAAGCATCTGTCTAGGTCTGGAAATCCAGCACAGAACAAAGCAGACAAAAATTTCTGACTTCTTGTGATCTACTAATGGATATTTATACTAATGAAATTTAATTAAAAGTTTATTTTTGGTTAAATATCTATTGCACTATATCATTGCACAGTATTCATATATAATTTGCTGTTACACATTTATGTACTTGTATCCCAAATGGTTGTTCTTTTTGACAATATGTTTATGTGCTCCAGGGAACTGAATCAGCTGGTTGTTGTTGCTATTTTCCAGCAAAGGACAACAGAAAATCTGCTTGTCTCTTTCTTATTTCCTATTTCAAAATCATTGCCATTGCTTTAAATAATAGTCTTTTGTTTTTTGAGAAGGTAAAAACATCATAAGATTTGTTCATATATTGATCATATTAACAGAAATGTATAGAATAAATCTAACAAATAGGTAAGGAATAATAGAATTAGAAAATTTTCATTTTGCAAGATTTAATATAAAAACTGATCTTGCTAGCAGTCATCAATGGTTGCTAAAACCATTAGGTAAATAGTTGATGGCCATTCTATAATGGATGAAGCTGAACCTCTTGATCAATCTTAATATCACTAAAAGTAGGAAAATCAGATATCATGTGTTTCCTAATGTAAAACAGTAAGAAGCACATAGAACCACCTATGTTTTACAAATTAAAGAAAATGAAGTTTGAATCCCTGAATCTAATCAAGATTATAGATACAACCACTATACAGAGAAAATAAGCCTGAATAAATATGCTAAATTGATCCACAAAATTGTCAGTCAAATGTGTAATGGGTGAAAGCCTATAAAACAAATGACCTGGTTTAAAAGAAATGACCTTGAGAGGAAGATAAAGAGAAATAGTGGAAAGAAGGGAAGTGTTTGGATTAAAAATGATTTAAGTCATAAAACATTCAATTGTGATGTGTGAGGCTTGTTTGGATTCAAATTCAAGTAAGTAAATGATAGCGAGATAGTTTTAGGCAACCGGCAAGGTTTAAACATGCACTGGATATTGGCTGATATAAAATAATTACTGCTAATTTTGTTAGATATGAGAATATACTGTTATTATATTTTAAATTCTTCTCTAATAGACATATTATGGAAGAAATTATATCATATCTAGAATTTTATTTAAAATACACTCACAGTAAAATAAAGTAACAATTATAAGTTGAGAAATAAGATGAAAGGTGTTCAAAAGTTCAGTATTTGTGATCCATGGGGCTTCATTCTTATACTTCAGTTTTAAAACTTTTTTTTATAAAATATAATTTTAATTTTTAAGATTTTTTCTCATATTGATGTTATGAAGCCCACATTGGTGTGATACTTGGGTGCAGGGATATCATGTCAAATATGACGTTAGAAAGCATTTGCTTTTCATTCTCATGACTGGCAGCTAAAGAGCAAGGAAACAAAGAGACTTTGGCATGCTGAAGGATTTAATAAGCTGGATTCAAAAGAAATTGGAGAGATGGAATATCCTAATTCACATCCATATTAAGTGATATTCAAAGGTTTCTGAAAGATCTCCCTAATCCCTCCTTGATTATCAGTTTTATACTTACTTAAATACTTTGCCTGAAACTGACAGTCAGTTTGGTGATGCCTGGTCACTAAATCATCTTCACAGTGCCAGAACACTATCAGTCAAATGAAGTGACCTTTCCCAGAACAAAATCTTCCTGCATGTGTCTTAGCAAATGTTGACAAAAGTATACGAGAATAAAGTGATAATAAGATTTATCATATTGAGGCACTGGGTAATAGGAATTCTTCTATAAATTAACAACCATAGTTGACATTATTTGTGCCTTTGTGAAAATGCCAACACAGCCTAACATCTGTCCTGTCAGACAAAAAAGACACAACTCATTTGATATAGTTAGAGCTCCCCTTATTCCTGAAAAGGTCATTTGCTCTTTAACCTGCTCTGCATGATTAACAACCAGCAGATAACATCACTAGAAATCAAGGCCTCCTGTTCAGATTGAACTGACAAGGAAAATACTATTTGTCCTATCTCTAAATAAATCGTTTCATGGTGTGAAAGCCTGAAATGTTTAACAGTACTATGCAATAACTAATATTATCGCTGCTCCTTACATACATACATAAATCAAGAACCTTTACAATCTAACACTTTAATGCTATTTTTCTCTTTCAGAAAGGGTTCACTTTCACTTGAAAATATTTCATAGTTCTAAATAATCCCCATGAATTTCTTTTTGTAAACACTGTTTTATCCCCATAGCAAAACAATGCTATGTGAATCTGATGGCTCTGAAATTTTGATCTTGCAATAACAGATAAAACACTTTTTGTCTAATTTCTAATAAGTTGGATTATCTTTCTATTATGCAAATGTATACATATCCTTCTCAGAATAAAAAAGAAGAAAATTGTATTCTTCCTTCTATCCAATCTGTGAACTTTAGTTTGTCCTCCTGCAAACAAAAATGTGATGGTAGCTCTGTAGACAAAAACAAAATTTGAAACCACGTCTTTAGCAAATCTTGATCATCTTCTATGTTCAAGCTTTAGGCTGGGCAATATCGAAGATCTATTAGACTCAGATATCTCCCTTAGTTCATAATTTAGGCAAAGAGCCCAGACCAACATTTTAAGTGTTACAACTTTGATGCAAGCTAGAAAGTAATTTTTTTTTTTTTTACCAAGCTATAGAGTTAAAAAATAAGTTATCACACTGATCAATGAAACAGAATATTTGGTCCAGAAATAGAACCACACATTATATGGTCAATTGACTTTCAATTACATTGGAAAGACATTTCAATGAAGAAAGACTAGTCTTTCCAACCAAAGGAACCTCTACTTGACTACTGCACAAATTCAAAATGGATCATGGACCAGACTGTAAAATAAAACTTCTAGAAGAAAACAAAGGAGACAATATTTACGGCCTTGGATTCAGCAAAAATTTCTAAAAAGTTCAGTCCATTAAAATATGAATAAATTGAACTTCATGAAAATTTAACGACTTCTGCTCTTTGAAAGAAACTATTGAGAAAAGGAAATACAAGCCACAGACTTGGAAAAATATTTGTAAAACCTATATGTAATAAGGGACATGTATCTAGGATATTTAAGGTACTCTCAAAACTCAATAATAAGCTAATAAACCACAGATGTGTATAAGAGACAGCCTCATTCTTTTGCAAACAGATGTTTGTAGTTTATTAGCAAGAAAAGTAAGTTAATTATTTAAAGCCATTATAATTTACATATGATGGTGCACACACTTTGTTAATGTGGGTTCATAACCCACAGTGGTGACAAATATCCAGACTGAAATTTCTTCTTTGTTCTCTATTCCTTTGTTGTAATCACTGTTAACTACTCATTTCTTGAAATTATCTCACTCATTAATTCAATATTGATTCAGTAAATATTTACCAAGAGCCTATGATGTTCCAAGCATCTGTCTAGGTCTGGAAATCCAGCACAGAACAAAGCAGACAAAAATTTCTGACTTCTTGTGATCTACTAATGGATATTTATACTAATGAAATTTAATTAAAAGTTTATTTTTGGTTAAATATCTATTGCACTATATCATTGTACAGTATTCATATATAATTTGCTGTTACACATTTATGTACTTGTATCCCAAATGGTTGTTCTTTTTGACAATATGTTTATGTGCTCCAGGGAACTGAATCAGCTGGTTGTTGTTGCTATTTTCCAGCAAAGGACAACAGAAAATCTGCTTGTCTCTTTCTTATTTCCTATTTCAAAATCATTGCCATTGCTTTAAATAATAGTCTTTTGTTTTTTGAGAAGGTAAAAACATCATAAGATTTGTTCATATATTGATCATATTAACAGAAATGTATAGAATAAATCTAACAAATAGGTAAGGAATAATAGAATTAGAAAATTTTCATTTTGCAAGATTTAATATAAAAACTGATCTTGCTAGCAGTCATCAATGGTTGCTAAAACCATTAGGTAAATAGTTGATGGCCATTCTATAATGGATGAAGCTGAACCTCTTGATCAATCTTAATATCACTAAAAGTAGGAAAATCAGATATCATGTGTTTCCTAATGTAAAACAGTAAGAAGCACATAGAACCACCTATGTTTTACAAATTAAAGAAAATGAAGTTTGAATCCCTGAATCTAATCAAGATTATAGATACAACCACTATACAGAGAAAATAAGCCTGAATAAATATGCTAAATTGATCCACAAAATTGTCAGTCAAATGTGTAATGGGTGAAAGCCTATAAAACAAATGACCTGGTTTAAAAGAAATGACCTTGAGAGGAAGATAAAGAGAAATAGTGGAAAGAAGGGAAGTGTTTGGATTAAAAATGATTTAAGTCATAAAACATTCAATTGTGATGTGTGAGGCTTGTTTGGATTCAAATTCAAGTAAGTAAATGATAGCGAGATAGTTTTAGGCAACCGGCAAGGTTTAAACATGCACTGGATATTGGCTGATATAAAATAATTACTGCTAATTTTGTTAGATATGAGAATATACTGTTATTATATTTTAAATTCTTCTCTAATAGACATATTATGGAAGAAATTATATCATATCTAGAATTTTATTTAAAATACACTCACAGTAAAATAAAGTAACAATTATAAGTTGAGAAATAAGATGAAAGGTGTTCAAAAGTTCAGTATTTGTGATCCATGGGGCTTCATTCTTATACTTCAGTTTTAAAACTTTTTTTTATAAAATATAATTTTAATTTTTAAGATTTTTTCTCATATTGATGTTATGAAGCCCACATTGGTGTGATACTTGGGTGCAGGGATATCATGTCAAATATGACGTTAGAAAGCATTTGCTTTTCATTCTCATGACTGGCAGCTAAAGAGCAAGGAAACAAAGAGACTTTGGCATGCTGAAGGATTTAATAAGCTGGATTCAAAAGAAATTGGAGAGATGGAATATCCTAATTCACATCCATATTAAGTGATATTCAAAGGTTTCTGAAAGATCTCCCTAATCCCTCCTTGATTATCAGTTTTATACTTACTTAAATACTTTGCTTGAAACTGACAGTCAGTTTGGTGATGCCTGGTCACTAAATCATCTTCACAGTGCCAGAACACTATCAGTCAAATGAAGTGACCTTTCCCAGAACAAAATCTTCCTGCATGTGTCTTAGCAAATGTTGACAAAAGTATACGAGAATAAAGTGATAATAAGATTTATCATATTGAGGCACTGGGTAATAGGAATTCTTCTATAAATTAACAACCATAGTTGACATTATTTGTGCCTTTGTGAAAATGCCAACACAGCCTAACATCTGTCCTGTCAGACAAAAAAGACACAACTCATTTGATATAGTTAGAGCTCCCCTTATTCCTGAAAAGGTCATTTGCTCTTTAACCTGCTCTGCATGATTAACAACCAGCAGATAACATCACTAGAAATCAAGGCCTCCTGTTCAGATTGAACTGACAAGGAAAATACTATTTGTCCTATCTCTAAATAAATCGTTTCATGGTGTGAAAGCCTGAAATGTTTAACAGTACTATGCAATAACTAATATTATCGCTGCTCCTTACATACATACATAAATCAAGAACCTTTACAATCTAACACTTTAATGCTATTTTTCTCTTTCAGAAAGGGTTCACTTTCACTTGAAAATATTTCATAGTTCTAAATAATCCCCATGAATTTCTTTTTGTAAACACTGTTTTATCCCCATAGCAAAACAATGCTATGTGAATCTGATGGCTCTGAAATTTTGATCTTGCAATAACAGATAAAACACTTTTTGTCTAATTTCTAATAAGTTGGATTATCTTTCTATTATGCAAATGTATACATATCCTTCTCAGAATAAAAAAGAAGAAAATTGTATTCTTCCTTCTATCCAATCTGTGAACTTTAGTTTGTCCTCCTGCAAACAAAAATGTGATGGTAGCTCTGTAGACAAAAACAAAATTTGAAACCACGTCTTTAGCAAATCTTGATCATCTTCTATGTTCAAGCTTTAGGCTGGGCAATATCGAAGATCTATTAGACTCAGATATCTCCCTTAGTTCATAATTTAGGCAAAGAGCCCAGACCAACATTTTAAGTGTTACAACTTTGATGCAAGCTAGAAAGTAATTTTTTTTTTTTTTACCAAGCTATAGAGTTAAAAAATAAGTTATCACACTGATCAATGAAACAGAATATTTGGTCCAGAAA
Source organism: Oreotragus oreotragus (assembly GCA_006410675.1). NCBI lineage: Eukaryota > Metazoa > Chordata > Mammalia > Artiodactyla > Bovidae > Oreotragus > Oreotragus oreotragus. The sequence continues at coordinate 151,851 of SJYX01021393.1, read as the reverse complement.
TAGAACCACACATTATATGGTCAATTGACTTTCAATTACATTGGAAAGACATTTCAATGAAGAAAGACTAGTCTTTCCAACCAAAGGAACCTCTACTTGACTACTGCACAAATTCAAAATGGATCATGGACCAGACTGTAAAATAAAACTTCTAGAAGAAAACAAAGGAGACAATATTTACGGCCTTGGATTCAGCAAAAATTTCTAAAAAGTTCAGTCCATTAAAATATGAATAAATTGAACTTCATGAAAATTTAACGACTTCTGCTCTTTGAAAGAAACTATTGAGAAAAGGAAATACAAGCCACAGACTTGGAAAAATATTTGTAAAACCTATATGTAATAAGGGACATGTATCTAGGATATTTAAGGTACTCTCAAAACTCAATAATAAGCTAATAAACCACTTAATAAAAATAGATGTATACAGAAAGGTTTGAATAAGCACAAGACCAAAGAAGATATATGGATGACAAATAGGCACATAAATATATTTAGCATCATTAGTCATTAGGGAAATGCAAATTAAAACCACAATGAGATACTAACACATAGCATCAGAAAGATGTACAGCAATTGGATTTCTCAAATACTGCTAGTAGGAATGCAAAACAGTTTGAAAAAATACTCTGACAGTCTTTTGTAAAGTTAAAAGGTACAGTTACCATACAAGCCATAAATTCTAACCTTTGATATTTACTTCAGAGAAATAAAAAACTTACACAAAAATCTGTATCCTGTATGCAAGTGTTTATAGTAGCTATATTCATCTAAAAAGTGGAAGCTATCCAAATGCCTTTTGATTGGTGAATGTATTAAGGAAATATACATTCACACAATGAAGTAATAAGCAAGCAAGAGGAATAAATAAGTGATTTACAATATAATATGAATGGGTATCAAATGTTTTGTGCTAAGTGTATGAAGCCAGGCTCAGGAGACTACATACTGTATGATTTGACTTGAATGACATTCAGAATATGCAGAACTATAGGGATGGGAAACTGATGAGCCAGAGTCTGAAGGTAGAAAGGAGGCATTCCCCACAAAGGGGTCTAAGGGAAATCCTGAAGGATGAAACTTCTATGTCTTGATTGTAGTGGCTCTATGACTACATGCATTTGTCAAAAGTCATAGAACTAACACTGAAAAGGGAGCCGTGAGTTCAGAGGAGGGAGAACATCTCACTGATGAAGAGAAATTAGGCAATAAAAGTAATGGCACTTCATGGTTGGAAATATCCTAAGGAAGAAAACTGCAGACTATACACAGAAATCAACATGAAAAGTAGTTGTAAGGAACTAACTGGGGAATACTGCCTAGGGAAAAACTGGAAAGCTTTGAGTTATATGCCAAAAAGTGAACCTGTCTATGAGACCATCATAAACATAGGAGAATTTTAGAATGGAAATAACATATATTTGTACTCAAGACAAGGGAATCATTTATAGTTTCTCAAAATGTCTTGTGCCCAAGAGATTGTATTTCTGATTAAGTAAATAGAATTAATGGCCCAGAAACATGCATTTTTAACAGAAGGCCCAACACCAAGCCCAGGTATTTCTGATGCAATGTTTTCTTATAACTTGGAAGAAAATTATTGGGATATTCTGTCAACCAGTAAAATGGTTTTACCCATTGTTTGATAAAAATGCTAAGAGCTCTCTACATGTTTGTACAGGGGAAAGGTTCAGAATACCATCTGCAGCTTCATCCCTTGAATGTTACCGGATCTATGAGCAAATGGAGCCACTGGGCACTTGTATGTTGTGAGTTACAAATATATAGATTACATCTACTTTTTGAGTCGTCAGTTGTGAAAATAAGAATGCTGAATCAGGAGTCACCAGACTTCTGTCAATATCTTAATATTTACTGTGTGGCTCTAAGGCAGCTACTAAACTTCTCAAGTTTTCAACAATGTGCGTGTAAATTAAAATGCCTACTCTCTCTGCCTCTGGGTGACTTAAAGGTTCATAAGAAATCTTGTTTGTGAAAGCTTCTTGAAATAATCTACCAAGTGCTATACAAATGTGAGACATTTTAATCCCTTTGGGTTAAATCATTAAATCTCCAGACAACTCTATTTAAATGCAAATATGTTGCATAAAAAGGTATAACATTAGCACATATATTAGAATTTCAGCTATGCATTAGGCTACGTGGTATTTTCACAAACATCTGACACTGAAGAAATGGGTAGTAAGACCATTACATTTTGATGGGAGTGGTGAAGAAACTGTAGACTAGGCAAAACTCTACCTCTACCCTCTTAGGGCCTCCAGCTGGACCCAAAATGAAATTGACATAAGCCAGGCTAACAGGAGGAACACAGATTTCAGTTAACACAAGTTTTAAATAATACGGAAGCCTACATAAGGAAATAAAGCTCTAAAAGGGGGCAAAACCTAAAGGCTTTGATATTAGGTTGAACAAAGACAAGCAATTGAGGAAAAGTAACTAAAATATTGGGAGAGACTAAACGAATTTAAGAATTATTTTTAAAATGTGTTTTTGTACAGAATTCTCTTCAGCCTCAAGTCATCTTCTCTGGTGATAAGAATGTTTCTTTCCTTCAGATATAGGAAGGATGTTTTCACATGGGAGTCTTATCTCTTGCTTTTAGGGCAAAAAAGGAGGTCATAATATTCTTATACCTGGTGTTTTTCAAATGCTTTTAGCTCAAAATAATTTTTATGCCAAAGTGGCATATTTGGGGACGGCATATACTGGTATCCTTTAGAAGCACTGCATCTTCCCTGGTGGCTCAGATGGTAAACAATCTGCCTGCAATGCAGGAGACCCAGGTTCAATCCCTGGGTGGGAAAGATCTGGAGAAGGGAATGGCTACCCACTCCAGTGTTCTTGCCTATAGAATTCCATAGGCAGAGGAGCCTGCCGGGCTATAATCTATGGGATCAGAAGGAGTAGGACATAACTGAGTGACTAACACTTTCAGAAGAATAACGAAAGAAGAGGAAGAGAGTTGGGAAAAATTCAGTGTGTGGATCTGAAGAATAGGCCTAGGAAACTTACATTGCTTGAGGTCCAAAAATAGACATGAAAGGATTTGAAAGCCAACAGGCCTATTTTAAGCTATTCCTCAGGCCTGGTACTGATCCTCAAAAAGAAAATACATTTCAAAAAACATAACTTTTTATTTTTCTTAGAAGCAAACAATGAAGGGAATAATATATAGTGTCAGCAATATGTTACATACAATCTCTTTGTTGGTATATATGTATATATATATATATATACATATATATATAGGTACTGTGCTATGCTAAGTTGCTTCAGTCGTGTCCAACTCTTTGCAACCCTGTGGACTGTAGCCCACTAGGCTCCTCTGTCCATGGAATTCTCCAGGCAAGAATACTAGAGTGGGTTGCCATTTCCTTCTCCAGGGGATCTTCTCAACCCAGGGATTGAAGCCACATCTCTTATGTCTCCTGCATTGGCAGACAGGTTCTTTACCACTAGTATCACCTGGGAACTTCTGTATATATAGGTACATATGTTTGGCCCAAGGATGCTCTGTGGATGTACCAAACTGTGTGGAACACAAAGCAGTATCCCTACTGGGCTGATGGAACCATTATACATATGAATGCCCCACTACTCTACCCTGTCCAGAGTTTTAAATTTAGATGCCCAGTATATTGAGGGGAGAATTGGGACCTGATCTTTTTCAGTTTCCATTTTAGACCCTCTCAATAAAGTGAACTGAGCTATGGTATTGACAGAAAGAACCTGTAGGCATCAGCTTTCACAGATACTCAGAGGCCTTAGGACTCCAGAGAACAGGGAAAGGACAAAAGTCAAACCAGGCCCAGTAGCTTATGTGCATGCGCTCAATGTCATCCTCTCCTTTCCTGTAACTCAAGATGAAGGCTTTTATGTGACATTAGTAAAATCAGAGTTCTGATTATAAATAGGGAGGGCAATGACACAATCTAAGAAAGAAGGCTCTTCTGATGAAGATGCATTTGAATCACTTAGATGGCTTGGTAGTTGCTTGAGTTAAAGGCAGCCAAGTGTGTTGACCCTTGGGGTTTACATATGCATCTCAATTACGAAGACAGTTTTACCTTTGGAATTAGCCTTGAAAACTGCTGCAGGCTCTAAAATCTCCCACACAGAATAACTTGCCCAAACAGAGCCATATTTGGCTGGAGTGCATTAGAACTTCCCCTGAGCATTCCACCTGGCATCTATAAAGGCTGATAAACAGGAGCTATGAAAGGAATACAAGAAAATCATAGAAAAAAAAAATCTTCTTTCAAGAATAACTACCTATCTGGACTCTTATTCAATCACTGTTTTGCAAATGAAAAATGAGTTCCAAATGTAGAATTAATTTTGCACAAAACCTCTGTATATTGTCTTCATACTCATATCTGACATTTTGCAGTGAGACACAAGTTCAGCTCCTTAGAATTCATTTTTTTCTTTTAAATATTAATTAACAAAAGATTTCTGAAAAGCAGAGCATTCCCATAACAGCAAATGCATAACGTACAAAAAGATACAGAGGCAAAATAGTCTTCTCTTTCATCTTTGCCCCAGCCACTTGTCCCTTTTCTAGAAGCTACCACCATCATCAATTTCAGAAACAGTCTACATATACAAACATGTGTGCGTGTGTGTATTTCCTTTCTTCTTTTCTTTTTACCCAAATAGCTATATATTACAGCAAAGAAGTAAGATCCAAGATCCAAAAGAGTATCTTTCTATCTATCTATCTATCTATCTATCTATCTATCTATCTATCTATATAATAACCATGTTTGTCTTCTGAGTTATATATAAATTTCCCTATTTTTAATGGTGGCATCATGTTTCTTTGTGTGGATACAGCATAATTTATTTAACTGAATCCCATCCTTCACTACTTAAATTATGATCTTCATATTATAACACTGAATATTAGTGACAGTATCATTTCACACAAGTGTGAGACTACACTAGATAAATGCCTAGAAACTCCTGGGAAAAAGAACATATGTTTTCAATTTTGTCATATGTTACAGAATTTCTCTACCTAAAGATTTGTATCAATTCAATGCCTAAGACTTTCTATTTCCTTATGTTACTGAAAATTTTGATCTTTGACGATTAGAAAAATGAATGTTGGAATTTTATGTGGTTTTAATTTGCCTTCTTCCCAAAATAAGTGAAGTCGCTCAGTCGTGTCCGACTCTTTGCCACCCCATGGACTGCAGCCCACCAGGGTCCTCCGTCCATGGGATTTTCCGGGCAAGAGTACTGGAGTGGGGTGCCATTGCCTTCTCCTCAAAATAAGTGAGATCAAATGTCTTTTTATATGCTTAAAACCCCTTTTATTTCTTTTCTGTGAACTGTTTCTGTCTTTCTATTGTGTCTTTAGTCTCGTTGATTCATAGGAACTTCTTGCATATTAACTGCTAAATGTGTATAAGTATTTTTTCCAAGATTTTGTCTTTTGTTCTTTTGATTTTTAATTGTGACTGTTGCTGTCTTTTGATGTTGTCTTTTGCCAAATAGATTTCTTCTTAAATTTTATTTTATTGCCATATTAAATTTTTACGAGTTTTATTTCTTGTGTTATATTTCAAAATACTTCTCAATGCCAAATTTATTTTTTCAATTATCTCATATTATCCTTACTACTTTTATTGTTTTATGTTCTTTATTTATAAGATTCTTCTGAAATTTGTTTTTTTCATATAAGAAATTAGGGAGGTATCTACAGAAATTTTTCTTGTAAAGATTATATTGTGGTCCTAACACTATTTGTTGAATAATCTATTTTTCTACAGTATAAAAAGTCTCTTGTATCATGATCATATTCTCTTATGTATTTGGCTTTATTGCTGGACCAAAAATAATCTGTTCCATTAATTCATCTGTTTTTTTGTCCAGTAGCATTCTAACTCTTTTAACTTTATATATAATAAACATAATTATATAATAAGCATTTTAAACATACAATAAGCATAATGATTATATATAATAAGCATTAGTATTTGATACATCAAATTTTCCTCTTTTCTCTCTCTTTCTGTTTCTTCTCTCTCTTTCTTGTGCACTCATTCCTTTTTCAAAGTATCCTTTTTATTCTTGCATGTTTTGATTCCCAAATGAAGTTTAGAACCAGTTTCTCATATATCCAAACATTCTGTTGGAATTTTATTGGTATAATATTAAATTCTAGATAATAATTCACTTTATCTGGATTTTTAGCAACTCAAAGAATAGTCTGGAGTATTAAGATATGTACCTACCACAATGCACACATGACAAAGATTCACACAGGCATATATAGAATTTTCCCTCCTCTCTTCCCTAATTTCCTGATTGGAAACTGAGTTCTTGTGTCCTGGTTCTGGAGAAATGTAGAGAGAAATACATTTTCTCTGTGGGTTATAAAGAATCTGCCAGCAATGCAAGAGACCCCAGTTCAATCCCTGGGTTGGGAAGATCCCCTGGAGAAGGAAATGGCAACCTACTCCAGTATTCTTGCCTGGAGAATTCCATGGACAGAGGAGACTGGCAGATTACAGTCCATAGGTTTGCAAAGACTCAGGCAAGAGTGAGCAACTTTCAATTTCACTTTCATGAGCTGTGAGGAGAAACACATGTCCTTTGAGAGGCTGTGCGGTACTGCCAACAAAAGAACCACTGGGAGAACTTTCACCAATGAGCCATCTTTTGAAAAGACTCAGCATTATTCCTGCATATATAAGGCAGAACGTTTGTATATATTGAGACGTGGCTATTCAGGTTCTTTGTCTATTAATCAGATTAATTATTTTCTTGCTACTGAATTAGTTGAGTTTCTTGCATACTTTAGATATGCTGACAAAGGTCTGTATAGTCAAAGCTATGGTTTTCCTAGTAGTCATGTACAGATATGAGAGATGGCCCATAAAGAAGGCTGAGCACTGAAGAATTGGTGTTTTTGAACTGTGGTGCTGGAGAAGACTGTTGAGAGGCCCTTAGACAGCAAGGAGATCAAACCAGTCAATCCTAAAGGAAATCAACCTTGAATATTCACTGGAAGGACTGCTATTGAAGCTGAAGCTCCAATACTTTGGCCACCTGATGTGAAGAGCCAGCTCATTGGAAAACACCCTGATGTGTGGATTGAAGGGAAAGGAAAGATTGAAGGCAGGAGGAAAAGGTGGCAACAGAGGATGAGGTGGTTAAATGTTATTACCAACTCAATGGACATGAGTTCGAACAAACTCTGGGACGTAGTGAAGGACAGGAAGCCTGGTGTGCTGCAGTCCATGGGATCGCAAAGTGTCAGACACAACTTAGCAACTAGCCAACAACAGATGAATGTTTGCGAGTATTTTCTTCCATCCCAAAGGCTATCTCCTAACTCTGTTAATTGCTTTGTTTGCTGCGCAGGACATCTTTACCTTGATATGATCCCATTTCTCCATTTTTGCTTTTATTTCCTGTGTTTTGGAGTATATATCCAAAAATGCATTACCCAGATGAATTTCAAGAAACTTTTACCTTGTGTTTCCTTATGGTAAAACTAGTTTTAAATTTTCAGGTCTTACATTTCAATCTTCATCCATTTTGATTTGATTATTGTATATGATATGAGATAGTTGGTCCAATTTTATTTTTCTGCATGTGGATATCCAATTTTGTCAACACCATTTTTTAAAGAGGACTATCCTTTCCCCATTGTATGTTCTTGACATCTTTGTCAAAAATCAATTGACCATTAATGTTTGGATTTATTTCTGGGTTCTCTATTCTGTTTCATGGATCTATGTGTCTGTTTTTATTTTGCTTTATTCCTGAAGCTATTGTAAATGGAATCATTTCCTTAATTTGTTTTTCAGATAGTTTATTGTTGATGTAGAGAAATATTGTTGATTTCTGAATGTTGTATCCTGCAAATTTACCAAATTCATTTATTAGTTCTAACACATATTTTTGGTGGAGTCTTTACGGTTTTCCATGTTAAGACCGTGACATCTGCAAACAGATAATTTTACTTCATCTTTTCTGATTTAGATGCCTTTTATTTCTTTTTCCTCTTGTAGCTTTGGCTAGAAATTCCAGGGGTATTTTCAGTAGAAGTGGGAAGAATCGGCATCCTTTCCTCATCTTGAGTAGCTTTCGGCTTTCTATTATTGAGTATCATATTAGCTGTGAGCATGTCATATATGATCTTTCTTATGTCCAGGTATGGTTTTTCTGTACCCACATTGTTGAGACTGCTTATAATGAGAGGATGTTGAATTTTTTCAGATGCTTGCTTTTGTACTTATTGAGATGACCATCTGATTTTTATCCCTCATTCTCTTACTGTGGTGTATCATACTGACTGATTTGTGAATGTTAAACCATCCTTTCATCCCAAAGATAAATACCACTTGATTATGGTATATGATCCTCCTATTGTATTGTTGAACTCAGTTTGCTAATTTTTTGTTGGAGGTTTTGTATCTAATTTCATCAAGAATATCAGTCTGAAGTTTTCTTGTACTATCTTTTTCTCACTTTGATATCAGGTAATGCTGGCCTTTTGAAGTGTTTATTCCTCTTCAATGTTTTGAAAAAGTTTGAGAGGGATAGGTGTTAATTCTTCTTTAAATATTTGGTAGAATTCACCCATGGAACCATCAGCTCCTGGGCTTTTCTTTGTTGGGAGTCTCTTGATTGATGATTTAATCTCCTTATTATATTTCTTCATGATTCAGACATAACTGGCACATGAAAAAAGAAGGTCAACGTTATTAATCAACAGGGAAATGTAAATCAAAACCACAGTGAGATTTTACACCTGTTGGAAAAGTCATTATTAAAAAGATAAAAGATAATTATTGATAAGAATATGAACAAAATGAAGCATGTGTACACTGTTGGTGGTAATATAAAATGGTGAAACTGCTATGGAAAACTGTATGGAGAGTCCTCAAAAAAAAATTAAAAAACAAAAAATAGAGCTACCATATTACCCACCAATCCTATTTCTGGGTATATATAAAAGGAAATGATATCAGTGTCTCAAAGAGATAACCATACTCCCATGCTCATTGCCACATTATTCACATTAGCCAAGATACAGAATCAACCTAAGTGTCCACTGGGGATAATGAAAATGTGATATAGATATAAACATAGATTTGGTGAGCATTTCAGCTTTAAGAAGGAAGGAGATCCTGTTATTTGCAACATCACAGATGGGCCTGCAGGAGCAGTATGCCAAGTGAAATAAGCCAAACAGAGCAAGACAAAAATGATCTTACTTCTATGTAGGATCTAGAAAAGTCAAATACCCATTGCAGAGAATAAAATGGTGGTTGCTAAGAGCTAATAGGGATGTGGTGAGGTGAGCAGCAGGGATGTGAAGATGCTGGTCAAAGGGTACAAGGTTTCAGTTATGCACGATGGATAAGTTCTGGAGATCTAATATACAGCACTGTGATTATAGTTAATAATATTGTGTTATGCAAAAGAATAAATATGTAATTTCTTTGGAAAACATTCTAGGAAAGTTTTAAATGATGCTTTAAAATTATTTTCTCCAAGGTTATGACTTATTCTATAATTTTCTGTATTTTCTTAAAGCTCTATGATGAACATATGTTAGCCTTATAATTACTACACTGCATAAAATATTACCTACATTAAAAAAAAATCCCTGTTGTTATTGATTTCTTTGTACACACTTCCATCAATTAAAAAGCATTAATGGGAAAAAAATATCCCAGAAGGAAAAGAAAGAAAACAGACAGGCCAGAGCAGGGATGAGGCTAAGGAAGGAGATGAAGAAGGTGGGAAAGGTAAGTGTGGGTCTGAAAGGGCAGGAGGACATTGGGCCCGCATCTCAATCCTCAAAGAGCTTCAAATTTATGTTTTTTATGTTGTCTCCAAATGAAGTTTTCATACAGACATTACATATTTAAATTAAAATATTATTTTGATATACAAAAATATTTAAAATATGCCACAGTTTTTCACGCAAATTTGATATTACTTGGCCTCCTTCTCCTCCTCTTTCTTTCTCTTCTCCTTTTCTCCCTTTCTCTTTTGTCTCAAAACATGGATATGCACAGAGCCTGTTTTGAACCTTAACAGACTCCATCTATGTTTGTAGTGTAACACACTAAAGCACTTAAGTGATTTTTTTCACATCATGTATTTGGTGAAAGAAAAATAAAATCAGAATGCTGAAGAAGCAACTCATTTTTCTTAAAGTCTTTTCCAAAAGCCCAGCAAAACAAACTATTACAGAATAGGACTAGAGGTGGAGAAAATTAAATAAATAGAAACTAACAACAAGGAACCACAAACAGTGATGGATGATGTGGAGTTTAAATTGAGTAGGAGATAATGGCTGATTTTGTATGTTTTTTAAATAAAAAAAAAAAGGGTTGCCATTTGAGTAAACTCTGGGAGTTGGTGGTGGACAGGGAGCCTGGCGTGCTGCAGTCCACGGGGTCACAAAGAGTCAGACAAAAATGAGCAACTGAACTGAACTGAGAATTCATCTATGCATTTCAAAATAAATGTATGCATATAAACATCTTTATAACATAAATGGGGTCATTCCATACCTACTGAACTGAAATTTGTTCATATCTGTACTCTGTACCCCTATATCATTTCTGAGACAGTTAATCTCTTTTGATATATGCTATAATGGATTTATGGAGTAGGAAATGGCAATCCACTCCAGTACTCTTGCCTGGAAAATCCCATGGACGGAGGAGCTTGGTAGGCCACAGTCCATGGAGTCGTGAAGAGTCGGACACTACTGAGAGACTTCACTTTCGCTTTTCACTCTCATGCATTGGAGAAGGNGGAGTAGGAAATGGCAATCCACTCCAGTACTCTTGCCTGGAAAATCCCATGGACGGAGGAGCTTGGTAGGCCACAGTCCATGGAGTCGTGAAGAGTCGGACACTACTGAGAGACTTCACTTTCGCTTTTCACTCTCATGCATTGGAGAAGGAGATGGCAACCCACACCAGTATTCTTGCCTGGAGAATCCCAGGGACAGAGGAGCCTGGTGGGCTGCTGTCTACGGAGTCGCACAGAGTCGGACACAACTGAAGTGACTTAGCAGCAGCAGCAGCATTCATAGATTATAGGGTTTTATTTTTTCAAAATATTGCAATAGTTTCTTTGTATATAATTTACTCTTACAATTCTACATTGAAATTTATAGTGAGAGTCTACATTACATGAAATAAAATTAAAGGAGGCTTTAACCCGGAAAAAGCAAACGGTAAACTTATAAAAAGAGAAAAAGCTCAGTTTTTTTCTCTTTTAGTCTCTATATTAAATATCAACAATTATTTCATACTAGAAAAGGTTAGAATAAAGAAAACAACACTTTAAAAAGGAATGAAATAAAACTTTCTTCACACTTTTAGTGCTTCTGATTCTATACAGTGAGTCAGTGACATTATTAGCAAGTGTCAAAAAGTGGATACAAAGTACAGTGTTGAAAGCTTTGGTCAGAATTCAGGATTTTCAGAGTCTTGGTCTTTATTCCTCAGACTATTAAGACTGAAAGTGCTTGTTACACTCTAGCTTGATAATAAATTGAAGTCAGTCTTGATTTCAAATTTCTCTATAGACTTAATGAGTATATAAATTTGAAAAACAGAATGTAATCCTTCCAATAATAATTTAGTTAAGCCTTCCTAAGTGATTGGCAGGAATACATATTACTAATAGTTCTCTCAAGTTAATCCCTAAGAACTCCAGGGGTGCCTGCTCAACCCAAACAGGATGACTTTAAGCCTGGAGGTTTCTGTTGGTATAACACTGGTGTCTTTCAACTGGAGTCCTTTGCAAGGGCTCACAGGCATGTGAGTCAGTTGTTTAACCACCCAGTTTTTCCTAAAACTGTTCTACCTAGGATGAACTTCTCAGGTTCTGTTACTTACCATCTCTTTCCCTATCTCCCCTTTCTCGTTCCCTGCCCCCAGTTCGTATTTTACTAAAGAAAGATTTTTACCTGTCATCCATGCTAAATGCTACTATAGTGCACTACCCCAAACTGTTTAAAAAAAAAAAAACCTGGAGTAGGGGAAAAAAAAAAAAAAACACCTCCAAAGTGAAATACAAAATTTTGGTATTTTTGCTGGCCAAATGATTTCCAATTATTTCAATAAAACTGAAGGTGGCCTAAATTTTTATAACATTAAATCAAAAAAAGAGGAAGAGAACTGGATAGTAACACTCATCAAAGGGAACAATGCAACATTTCTGACTGTTAAAAGTTTGCATGTGTTATGAACTCTCATCAGTCAAATGAAGGAACAGAATTAGTTGTAAGATTCCATGTTCTATGTGCTAAATTCACAGAGCTTATTTCCCCCAATCCATAGAGCAGAGACACTTTGACCACATCATCCTTCAAATAATCAGTTGAGTAACTGTTTTAAACATAGAAATAAGGCCAGTTAGATATGATTTGACAGTCTATAATAGAAACTGTCATTTATTGAAAGCCTACTGTCAGGTACTGTATTTGATTCTATTTATGTTTACATTTAATCACTAAATTGCATATATTACTTTGAAATATTTTTAAAGATGATTTGTTGTATCACCAACTTGTATTTTGCTCCCATTTATTTCTTCCCATTAACAAGGATTCAGGCAGGCTTTTCTTGCCTTGCTTCAGGGGTATTAATATTGCAGGTTTAAAGCAGATGTTGCTAAGTCACAACCTCCTCTCTCCACCTCTCGTTTCTGAAAACAGAAATCCATTTAATGGATTAAGCCAGTTCCTTAGAATAGGAGAGAGACCCCATGTGGTGGGAGGTATGGAGTAAGTAGCATTGGATAGAACTATTGTTGTTTAGCTGCTTAGTCATGTCCAGCTATTTTGAGACCCCATGGACTATAGCCCTCCAGGCTCCCCTGTCCATGGGATTTTCCAAGCAAGAACACTGGAGTGGGTTGCCTGGGAATCTTCCTGACTCAGGAATCAAACCTGCATCTCCTGCACTGGCAGGCAGATTCTTTACCCCTGAGCCACCAGGGAAGCCCAGACAGAGCCGTAGCATTAAAATATTCCTTGAGACTATGGTAGAAGGTGTATAACCACAATGGTGGAAATTATGTTCCTGTGTAGTAACCTAAGGCGGGAACAGGACTTCCAAAGGGGTGGCTGCAAGGTACAGTCAAAGCCCATTTTCTAGTGGATCACAAAGGATTGGGTAATTTATTTCTTAGCTGTGACCATGATATAATGAAAAGCAGAAGATCTTTCTTTACTTTCAAGGCAGAATGAAAGCCCTTTGGATACTTGTGCAACATTATTTTTTAAGGACTGATTTTATTTATTTATTTTTTGCCAGCCCCACAAGGCGTGCAGGATCTTAATTCCCTGACCAAAGATTGAACTCTTGCCCTCTGCAGTGGAAGCATGGAATCCTAATCACTGAACTGCTAGGGAATTCCCAATACTTGTGCAAACTTAAGGAGATAAATGTTGTCATTCTCAAAGCAATCCCACCAAAAACAGAATTAGTATTAAATTACTCACCAGCTTAGGCACTGGTGGCTCAGCATTAAATTTCAATTGACTCAGAAAAACAGTGTTATGACATTTTCTTGTTAAAGCAACAAAAAAAGATAGTTATAACAGATAGCTATATTGTAACTGTATTATAACCCACTTGTTTAATCATTGTTGTGAGCGACTCCTTTGAAACACCATAGACTATAGCCCTCCAGGCTCTTCTGTCCATGGGATTTCCCAGGAAAGAATATTGGAATGGGTTGTCATTTCTTCCTCCAGGAGATCTCCCCATCCAGGGACTGAATCCGCCTCTCCTGTACTGTAGGCAGTTCTTAAGCTGGGCCATGGGGAAAGCCCATAACCCACCTAACATATAGCTATTATACTTTCCATTTTACACAAATAAGATGACTATGGTAGCCACTGGTACTTTGGACTAGATTTTTCTGGTCTTCCTCCTGGATACCAGGTAAGTTCACATCTCCTCTTCACTCTTTGAAGGTAGGTGTAGCCATGTGACTTGTTAGGGCAATGAAAGGAATGGGGAGGCATGCATCCACTCCAGGTGGTAGCTGTTAAGAATGGATTTGCCAGTCCAGCACAGGTTTCTCTCTTTCTCTCTGTCTCTAGGGGCAGTGTTTCAAATGGTTGATTGAGTTCTGGAGTGAGGATGCCACGGAGCAGCGTCCACAGCCCACCACAAGGATGCGACCTGTGAGCAAAAAAGTAAGGGATTTTGCAAAAACCACTACAATATTGTAAAGTAATTAGCCTCCAATTAAAATAAAAAAATATTTTCTTTTTTAAAGTAAGTGATTATGATTTAATGCTGAGCTTCAGAGACAGTTCTCTGCATTCAAGGGAGCTCCTGACTCATAGATTGCTTAACCATTGTTCAAAATCTTGACTAGAAGAAGCTTACATTGAGTTTTTAATTTTTCAAATCTGTTTCCTCTGCCCCTCACCCACACATCCACTGTAAGAAACAGGGATTGAATTTGCCCATTTCTAGACTTCCGGGGCCGCCTTCTCTGTGATTTCTTAGAGTTTAACAACAATACTTTCTTGATCACATCTGCAAGTTATTTAAATATCCTGGGATATAATTTATCTGGGCCTGAAGGCTTGAATTAATTTAAAGCTGTAAAGCACTCCCTTATTATCTCTGCACCTATCTTGCGTTTCAATTCCCTCCTAATGATGTTTGTTCTAGACTTGCCAGCTTGAAAATTATTTTCTTTGATGGAAAAAAGAAGCAAAACAGAATACGAATAAATCTCTCTGCTTTGTTCCTTAACACTATTTTTTTTGTTATAAATTGCAAAATTTTCCCAGGGGTGTGGATTGTTTTGAGCAAGTGAGTCTTTCTGCAACATAGCCCAGAAAGACTACTTATCAGGGGTCAAGGCCAGTTAATAACCAGTGAAGCTAAAACTAAAAATTTATACATAAGTGTTCAGATTGCCAAGGTGAGCTTGATGAAATTAATCAATATTTGGGAAAAGTCAGTGGCGAAGCTGCTGGGAGTTTTGGTTCTATGCAACACTCCAGCTGAATGCAGTTTTTTAATCTGGGGCTGCCTAAGGTAGAGCTTCCATATATTAGCAAATATATAGTTACAAGTTTAGTTAACATCTATGAAGCACCTCTTCTGTATTTGGCCCAGTGTCTATGTGGTTGCTATTACCCTAGCATGGTGCCAGTTATCTAAGTTGTGTCCCTGTATTTGTACTGGAATTCAGGGAAGATTGTGGGCTCATTTTGGGCCAGGGAAAGCTTTACTCCTCAGAGCTGATTAATTATCTCATCAGATTCTTGGACAAGGTTCTCATTGTTGGATTTTGACTCTACTTGAATCCCTTTCCTTTTCTATTTAATCTATTCAAAAGTCCTTGCTATTTTGCCCTAGAACTTTCAAATGCTCTAGGCCTTTGTAGACTTCCTTCATATTCTCTCAGTCTTTGATATTATTGTGTTTCCTCAATCTTAAATGTCTGAGCTCTGGGAACTCCCTGTTCAGTCATGAATGTTTTATCTTTGATTTTGATTAAAAATTTGGTCAGGGCTCACATTAAGTTCATAATAACTTAGGATCTCTGATTATTTTCAGACCAAATGTACAATCCCACCTGTCTCAGAACTTTGGGGATGTTCTTTAATAAGAGTATAGTGGTTGGCCTTTCTGAGTCTGACTCCTGGGCTTTTATAAACACTAGGATGACATGGTTACTATCTCCCATTATGTCTGTTGCCTCTATGCTCATAGCTCCTTCTTCCTAGAGATAAGAAGTGTGTCCACAGAACATTGCTTTGCTTTGCTTTCTTACCTTCAGTGTCACCTGTTCTCAATCTTCAGCGTGTATCACAGTGTGGTCTGCAGACATCTGAATTGAAATCAGGTGCAGTGGGTGTTTAAAATGCTGCCTTTAGAGTGTTCATTCCCAGGGACAGCCACATCATAGCAGAGCACACAAAATGAAAGTGTGAAGCCCCTTGTTTAGAAGTCTTTAGGAATTTCAAGATGATAATAGCAGAATATTAAACCATGCATGGGCCCCTTGTTTGCCAGCCCATGAAGCCAGCCTCAGAGATTCTTGTTTAGAGGGTTTGGTTTGGGGCTAGAAAGCTGGATTTTAAGTAAGCTCACTGGCTTATTAGATAAATCCTGACCTGTAGACTTCTGTTTGAAAGCTCTGTTCTTCAATATTCTAAGTTGCACACTTTCAGAAGGTAAATATTTCACTATTGCATATTGCCTGTTTTCCAAAATATTTTAGGAAATTATTATTTACATATTATCTGAGTTGTTTATAATACTCTTCCATTGGCATATCATACCTACTCTTCACCATTTTAATCAAACAAATGCTTCTTTTCAGGTGGTTCAATCTTCATATTATTACCTATATACTTTTTTTCGTGATGCAGATATATTGATGTGGAAACATGGTTATAGATATGAAAATCTGTATTCAAATACTCAAAATAGCATAAACCTCTAGATTTTTCTTTTAAAAACAAAGCCAAAGCAGTATATAACAAACAGGGAAAATTTTTGTAGTAGAACAAATATTGAAATGCTAGGCTGGCATCTACTGGATATAGAAATCTTAGATTTTTTTTCTTCTCCATGGGCATAAAATATTCATATACTTTTGAAGAATAAAAATTTTAAGTTTAAAAAATATTCTAGATACATAAAGATACCTTGGCCCAAAATGCAATATATATGCTAATATCACCTATGAAATCATGTTTGCCAATTGATGTTAGTGGTTTAAATTTTATTAATTTCTAGATACTGTGTGCTGTTATGTAAACATTTAAATTTACTTTTTTCATGAGCATCATACTTGTAGGTACTTTTTGTCCTATTGTTTTATGATACAAAATCCTGTCATTACTTTCACTTTATCTCTACATTTCAACATTTCCATTGAGATTTCAGTTCAAGTCCACAGCCATTTATACTCATTGAGCACATGCCGTATACCATGCTAAACATAGAGGTTATAAGGACAAAAACTACAAGGATATAGTCTCTTTCTTTAATGAACACAGAAGGACATTCAGATTATCAGGTGGACATTTACAAGAGTTTATGCTGAACCCCAAATTTATGTGGAAGTCAAGAAGTTGTTAGAGTTCCATAAAAGGATACCTACCAAACCTAGTTAAACTGGTGAAGATAGGAAAGGGTTTTTTAATTAGGTATAAACTGAGATGAGACTAGAAGGATGAGGAATTAACAAGGAAAGAAGTAATAAAGGTTACTTTTAGCATAGGCAAGTACCCAGAGACAAAACAAAACCAGTCACACTGCGGGGACCATAGAAGTTGTTTTGGTGGCTGAAGCCCTGTATATGTGTTCTTGTTCGCTCTAAATAGGTGGGGTGTAGAAGACTGAAGGGGGAAGGCAATGGCACCCCACCGCAGTACTCTTGCCTGGAAAATCCAATGGACGGAGGAGCCTGGTGGACTGCAGTCCATGGGGTCGCTAACAGTCGGACACGACTGAGCGACTTCCCTTTCACTTTTCACTTTCATGCATTGGAAGAGGAAACGGCAACCCACTCCAGTGTTCTTGCCTGGAGAATCCCAGGGACGGGGGAGCCCGGTGGGCTGCCGTCTCTGGGGTCGCACAGGGTTGGACCTGTCTCTTATACACATCTAGTCCAGCACAGGTTTCTCTCTTTCTNAGGAGGAAATGGCAACCCACTCCAGTGTTCTTGCCTGGAGAATCCCAGGGACGGGGGAGTCCGGTGGGCTGCCGTCTCTGGGGTCGCACAGGGTCGGACACGACTGAAGCGACTCAGCAGCAGCAGCAGCAGCAGCAGAAGACTGAGGGGTAGATTGAAAGACGCTGAGAACTTGGGGCTAGGATAAAGAAAGTTCTATATATTTATTAGAGTAAAGAAAGTTCTAGTTAAGTGAATGAGTTTTATCTTTGTCCTAAAGAAATAGGAATGTTGGTAAAGAATTTTAACTAAGTGATAGGATCGGATTTTTGTATATGGTCTCCAAGCCTCATGAATTACCCTATCTTCTCACTTATAAAGAATATATTAGAAATGAGAATATTTTAGAAGTGTAATTCACAAATGGTAAACACTTTCCAGGTTTCTTTAGAAGATGTCATTCAGTGCATCAACAGTTTAGCTATAACCCGGGAAAATTGCTTGGGGTTGATCCCATCTGGTTTGCTCTCAAAACCCCCAGGTTTCTTACTTCCTTAGACATCATACACCTCTGCATCTACCATATCACATTTTCATATGGTTGCTCAATTTTTCACTACTTATGCATCTACTCTTACCTGGGGGAGAAAAAAATTAAGCCAAATCTTTCATAAGAGTAGGCTGTTTTTAAGTAGCATGCATATTTAGTCATGTCTAACTCTACAGGCCCCATGGACTGTAGCCTGCCAAGCTCCTCTACCCATGGGATTTTCCTGGCAAGAATACTAGAGTGGGTCATCATTTCCTCCTCCAATTTTTAAGTAGAAATAGTCCAAATATAAGAGGCAGAGTTGGTTGCTGTTTGTTATGGAGTTTTGACATTTGATCACTTTGCCTAAAAACAGAGAAAAGCTTCTCCTAAGTCCTCCTTATTTTATATAAGACTTAGAAAAATATATATTGGAAGGTTATCACTAACTCATATCTAGTTGCTTTATAGCATTACAAAAATCTGTGTATGGACAACAACCACTGAATTGGTGATATAACCTATTCAAAGTTAAAGAAGAGATATTTGAACTATGAGATTCTCACTGCCTATGAGGATGTTATTGCCAATTTTCAGTAATGTGTATTTTCAAGAATTTATAATTATGTTCGGGGAAGGCAATGGCACCCCACCCCAGTACTCTTGCCTGGAAAATCCAATGGGTGGAGGAGCCTGGTGGGCTGCAGTCCATGGGGTCGCTGAGGGTTTGACACGACTGAGCGACTTCACTTTCACTTTTCTCTTTCATGCATTGGAGAAGGAAATGGCAACCCACTCCAGTATTCTTGCCTGGAGAATCCCAGGGATGGGGGAGCCTGGTGGGCTGCCGTCTATGGGGTCACACAGAGTCGGACATGACTGAAGTGACTTAGCAGCAGTAGCAGGATAATTATGTTACATTTCTGTGAAATCTATGCTATTATGAATCTAAAAGATTGTATAGACAATGTTACTTTCTGGATGTTAATGTTTGCAACCATTGGGTTCATGTCAGAAGTTGTTTTTAAGAGTTTCAATTTTTTTTGCACTTCTAAAATTTTGAGTTAATTACTAGTACTTCCTGGACCTGCTTTATAAATCTAACTTTGTATTTTAAATTTTACTTTTCACATAAAATAATAGGCTAACTCTTTCCCAGAGGCATGAAGTTTTTCTAACATAAAAATGAGTTCATCAGTAAAACATTCTTTAAATTGTTTCCTTCATCACTTCCCCATTTAAGGTGATATTGTGGGAGGAACAGTTATTGCCTTGTTCTTTTTGATTTATTTGGCCTCACACCTCCTCACCTTGTTAATGAAAAACAAACTGTTCTACATGGATCATTTATGATGTGATTTAATAGGATGCTTTTTGTATTGCCAGTCTGCAGCTTAATATACTAACTTAAAGCCACCTAACAGGAAAGAATTTGTTGTTTTTTTCCATTTTTTCTTGTCTGTCAAATAGGTAACTTTAAGCAAAGATGTATTTATCACCATTAATAGGACCTAGATTCAAAGGACAAATGATGGCTATTGTCAAAATAAGAACTTTTGCTAAGCCATGTTCTCCTACTCCCTAATTTCCTATGAGTCCTGCTACTTAAATAGAATCTTACTCTTGTTCACTGTGTGAAACTGTCACCGGACAGTTTCAGGGCAGACTGTTTATTCACCAACAAGTCAGATAACTACATTTATTTCAGCAGAAATGTTTGAATGTGGCTACTTTTCCAATAAAGGAACTGATGTTTAAGAGCTCAGCTAAAACTGGATTTTCCAGTCACCATGGAATTTGGACATAGACAACTTCAGTTGCTTCACTGGCAGAGAAGGAGATAGAATCACATAAAATACAAATTCAAACCTAATCTCCTCCAAGAAAAGTAAAATGTCATGCTAGCAGATTAAGAGGCTCATTTTGTACCATGGTTTATTATCAGTATGGTTGAGGCCAGAAAATGTTTTCTCTTAAGATAAGGTTTGACTTTATGTTCAATGGAAAAGGAGATATAATTGTGTAAGTAGCATGACTTCATAGTCCTTAGAAAGCTCGTTTTCATATAAGTACTTCCATCTTCATCCTTAGCCAAGAGTTGATTTTAGTCCTATAATGGACAGCTCATTGACATTCTTTTGTTCATATGTACACCACTAAGTCTAGGTGGAAAGACTCTGTGAGTAGAAACCAGGATATGAAGCCACGCTTGCTTTGGGAATGGATTGTTTCTGGTCCAGCTTGGGACTGAGGACTGCATGTGAAAAGGAGATCTCAGGGTCTTCTGTCTTTCAGAGGATTGATGAGAAGGGTCGACTACAAACTCACCTGGAACTCTGAGTCCATGTGAAAGTCTAGACAGGTTTCATTCATGTTGGTTTTAGATTTCTGCTTCAAACATGACACAATTCGAAATGTCAAATTTTATGTATATATGTGTGAAAGTGAAAGTGTTCATCACTCAGTTGTGTCCAACTCTTTGTGATCCTATGGACTGTAGCCCGCCAGACTCCTCTGTCTATAGAATTTTGTAGGCAAGAATACTGGAGTGGGTTGCCATTTCCTTCTTCAGGAGATCCTCCCGACCGAGGGATTGAACCTGGGTCTGCCGCATTGCAGGCCAGAGTCTTTACTATCTGAGCCATGTGTACAATATATATAACTTGGAGAATGACATTAATATAGTATGTATCTTTATACCAATTCTCAGGAACTAACTATAGCTATTTTGACTTATAGTGCTTAATTTTGTGATTGTTTTCTTTATGTACACAGACAAGGTCTTAAATAACCAAAATATTATATATTTAGACTAAGGACTACTATGTTTGTTTCCACTTTTTCCTACTGCCCACATTTGTAGAAAGCATTTTTCAGCATTAATAATTCAAAACTTGATTTCAAACAGTCAGCTCACTGTGATCTGATTCCAGTAAATACAAGTTCTGTTTTTCCTTTCTTCCAAAGACTTACCAGTATGAATTTAATTTAAAAATTGTTGATCCCTTTCTACCAGATCATCCTCTCTCCTAGGTTTTCATAGTTTATTTAAAAAGTTGTTTCACATAGAGAGAGATACAGGACAAATAAATACAAAGAATTCTGTGAAAAGAAAAAGATGTGCTCTCATTATTCATGAATTTTATAATTTTGTTGAGGGAGTGATTTCATGAAAATACCCACCTGAAAGATATACTACAATCATAATAATCTGCAATAATTCAACATTCTTCTGTAGCCATAACAAAGTACTCTTTTGCCTGTGTTATTGGACTGCTATGCGTTTGCAGATACTGTAAATCCAAAGGCTCATAGATGGTCATTATAACCTGACATCCTGTTGTAGAAGAGCTTCTTAAATTTCATCAATCACATTTAAAAAGGCATGAACATCTAAACCAAGAGAATTCTTTCTGTTTTAGAAATCAGTAACAACCTAATAACAGTAATACACTTTTGAGAATCAGATGGAAACAGTATGTTTTCTGAAAAGGAATAGTTATAAGGAATTTATTACTTATGACACTGAATGAGAGAAAACTTAAAACCTGATTATTATAATTATTGTAGCAACATTAGAGATAGCTGGACAACCAGAGCAGTAGAAAGTGCAGCCTTGACAGCAGATACTGTATGCAGAAAGAAAGCTACTTTTGAGCAGGAGTCTCAGAATTAGACTTGTAAAACCCAAAGGAAGCAATAAACTGAACTATCCATTCATCCATAGCATGGAAGTCCTCTAACCATACATGTATGAGAACAGTAGCATCATTTTTGGAGTAGGATAATTATGCTATGGAGATATTATGTATAATCTGACACCTCATTTATTTTGTAGTGGTGATATTATATGTATATTATTGCACTTGTATAGAACTGATTATGTAAACTTTTATACATACATAACAAAGATATTATTGAGTGTATCCCCCAAAAAATCCTAAGATGAAACTCAAAAATTAACCTTCCTAAACTCAATCTTTCAAATACTACTTCATCCATACTATACTACTTACTCAAATCCTCCAGAGGGTTTTTAGACTGGAGAAGAAACTGAATAGCTAAATAGAAGAAGTGGGAAGCTAGGGATTTTTGCTGCAGTTCAAGTTATCTGGGGAAATAGAGGAGAAGTTGAACAATCAATACTTTCTGAAACAGGCCAACTAGGGTTGGGTGACAACTCATATAAAATAAGCACCTATGTAGTTCCGTGATGTTTTGCTTTTGTTTTTTCCTATTTGCTTCTGGCAGGGCAACCAAAAATCCCAGCTGTGAACATGCTAATAATAACATTTTATTGGATACTATGTTACATGAATGAAGTTATATACATATATACTTTTACGCATGTTCATTTATTTAATTTTTTTCCAAATAATAAACTATCTTTGATATACTTTCATCAAATAGCATTTTGACATACACTGATGACACTTCTGTAGCAAAGTTTATGATTTTATTGCAAGAATTTTCCTAAGTGTTACAAGTAACCTGAAATAAAAACTCTTGAAAGGAATGGTACCACAAAGCCTAATTTATCTATCCTACCAATTACCATATTAACTTAATTATAAGGAAAAATCATTTTTGGTATATGAATACAACCAAAGTCCACCATGTGAGGGAATTTCTATGGACTGCATTTAACAGAGAAGCAAATGGTTTTCTGAACTTGAGCCAGGTAGAGGGTACTTAAGTTTGGATAAAAACAATTTATCATAATTTATAAATACAACCCAACTACAATCCACGGTTTTAAAATTTTCCCTTTAGTAATTGTGTGGTGTGTATGTGTGCATGTGTGTATATGTTTATGTGTAATGGTATTCAGTTCAGTTCAGTCGCTCAGTCGTGTCCGACTCTTTGCGACCCCATGAATCGCAGCACGCCAGGCCTCCCTGTCCATCACCATCTCCCGGAGTTCACTCAGACTAACGTCCATCGGGTCCGTGATGCCATCCAGCCATCTCATCCTCGGTCGTCCCCTTCTTCTCCTGCCCCCAATCCCTCCCAGCATCAGAGTCTCTTCCAATGAATCAACTCTTCACATGAGGTGGCCAAAGTACTGGAGTTTCAGCTTTAGCATCATTCCTTCCAAAGAAATCCCAGGGACACCACGAACCATACAATCTGAAGAAAATCTTAGCAATCATCTATTTCATTTCATTCAGTTTCATCCTGGATAAAAAGTCAGAGGCTAGAAAGGAAAAATTATTTCCTTAGAGTTATAAAACCAATTTAGAGTCAAATCTCTGATAAACAGTCTCTCTCCCCATAGCAGAATTCACCTTTGTGTTTACATGAATAATCTATAAATGAAAAATAAATAGTTGGGTAGGTCAACTTAGCTATAAATTTACACAGAAGAAAAATATGCCCAGAGTAACTATTTTCAACCAGCTCTGGGAGTTGGTGATGGACGGGGAATCCTGGTGTGCTGCAGTCCATGGGGTCACAAAGAGGAGAACACTACTAAGTGACTGAACTAAACTGAATTAAAGGTTGTATAATTTATATTCAACAGGGTACCTACATAGAAGAAGGGAAATTATTTCTATTTCTTGGAAACAGTACAAATAAGCTCTTGATTTGTTGATTTAAGGACAGATTTAATAAAGTTATAGAGAAAATATTGATGATGCTGATTAAACTTAAAAGCGTATCATGTCATACTACATTGTAAATAGCATGAAAATGTTAGAGAAATTCTTTCAGTATTTTAAAATTTTATCTGACTCAGTAAAGAAAAAAAAAAAGTCACACACCAACATAACTATAATACAAAGCAAAAAGTAGCCAAAAAGAGTAGGATAGGTAGTAATGAAACAATGATGTTCCAGTGCACTTTTATCAGAAACTAGAAATCTAAAAATAAGAATGATGTTTATACATGTTTCCAGAAATGAGAAAAGTTTTATTACAAACATATTTAGAATTAGTGCTTATCAGAGTATTTTGTCATAGTAAATGATCAGCACACATATTGAATTGTACTAAAGGTGAATGTGTCAGAAAGAAAAATCTGTAGAGGGAGAAAAATTGGCAAGGACTGAGTTTAAGAAGAAGCTCACTTATGATAAGGCAGAAAGGTAGCAAGGGATATAGTAGTCACTAAGTCGTATCTCACTCTTTGCAACCCCATGGACTGCAGCACACCGGGCTTCCCTGTCTTTCACTATCTCCCAAAGTTTGCTCAGATGCATGTCCATTAAGTCAGTGATGCTTATATAACCACCTCATCCTCTGTCAACCCCTTCTCCTCCTGCCCTCAATCGTTCCCAGCATCAAGGTCTTTTCCCATGAGTCAGCTCTTCACATCAGGTGCTCAAAGTATTGGAGCTTCAGCTTCAGCATCAGTCCTTCCAACGAATATTCAGGGTTGATTTCCTTTAGGAAGGCAAGAAACATAGAGGGAAGTTGTATTCTAACAATCACACATGTGGTGAGACAGATGGTGGAACCAACTCATTCGGGGGTGGGGGGGACACAAGTAATTGGCCTCTTCAGAAGTTCTAAAGACTGGGTTCCACCTTGAACAGTATCCTCAAAGGAACAGGATTGAGGGGAGATAGATACAGATGTCAATTTATCTGTCTTTCATATTGAGTTACCTAAAAGAAAACCTCCAGGCTTCTTTGCAGGACTTTCAATTTTTATGCTTTATGAGATTTCAAGCATCCTATTGACTCTCTCATTATATATAGTCTCATCTCTTGAAGATACTTTTAAAACCCACAAATGGAGAACAGGAGTTAAATGCAGGTGGAGGCTGAAATTCAAATTAGTTTCAGATTAAATGTTATCAGACAGCAAATAAGCATGAGTGATAGATTCTCTGATTTTCCCTGGTTTTGATGAATAAAGAGAAGGCAAAATAGATAAATGATAATAGCCAAGTCTGAAGAAGGGGAAAAAAACTGCAAAAAGAAAAATTTAGGAACAAGACAAAACTCTGAACTTTCACATCTTTGACCTCAGAAACAAAAACTGTGGACTAAGATATTTCATGACATAATCGCAGTTGTAGTTTAGGTTTCATAAAGGTATTTTTGCTTTTAAATTATGTCTATTTCTCACTTCCACTGTATAATCATAAGGGATTTGATTTAGGTCGTACATGAATGCTCTAATGGTTTTCCCTACTTTCTTCAATTTAAGTCTGAATATGGTAATAAGGAGTTCATGATCTGAGCCACAGTATCTCTTCTTACTATTCTTTGGAACTCTGCATTCAGATGCTTATATCTTTCTTTTTCTCCTTTGCTTTTCACCTCTCTTCTTTTCACAGCTATTTGTAAGGCCTCCCCAGACAGCCATTTTTCTTTTTTGCATTTCTTTTCCATGGGGATGGATCCCTGTCTCCTGTACAATGTCACAAACCTCATACCATAGTTCATCAGGCACTCTATCTATCAGATCTAGGCCCTTAAATCTATTTCTCACTTCCACTGGATAATCATAAGGGATTTGATTTAGGTCATACCTGAATGGTCTAGTGGTTTTCCCTACTTTCTTCAATTTAAGCCTGAATTTGGAAATAAGGAGTTCATGATCTGAGCCACAGTCAGCTCCTGGTCTTGTTTTTGTCGACTGTATAGAGCTTCTCCATCTTTGGCTGCATAGAATATAATCAACCTGATTTCGGTGTTGACCATCTGGTGATGTCCATGTGTAGAGTCTTCTCTTGTGTTGTTGGAAGAGGGTGTTTGCTATGACCAGTGCATTTTCTTGGCAAAACTCTATTAATCTTTGCCCTGCTTCATTCCACATTCCAAGGCCAAATTTGCCTGTTACTTCAGGTGTTTCTTGACTTTCTACTTTTGCATTCCAGTCCCCTATAATGAAAAGGACATCTTTTTTGGGTGTTAGTTCTAAAAGGTCTTGTAGGTCTTCATAAAACCGTTCAACTTTTAGCAGCTGGCAAATAAAAATGATTTCTTAAATACTGTTACAACGTTCTGTTTCCAGAGTACTGCCCTACTGAATTTTCTTGGTAAATATTGCCCCCTTCCGTTCATTCTGAGGGTGTTCATGGTAATAACTGAGAACTTGGTCTTTCCCCAGACTGTGTTGAACTTTGCACCAAAAAGATTCCCAGATGCTCTAGGCTGCTATGACCTCATTAGAAAATCTAGTTCTTTCCTAGACCTTATTTCCATGTGAGAAAAGACATTGCTGTGTTTCAGGAAACCAGGAACTGAAACCAGTATCTACATCTTTAAACTATTAATTACATTACCATTAGTGACAATGAGTGATTTTGAAATGTGTGCTCATTTTTCCTAAAACTATTTTAAACAAATCATATGGGTCCATTTGTGTTAATTATAATACATATATATGGATAAAAGTGACTATATAAATGAGAAATCAATTAAAAGGTATACATTTTCCTCCCTAAGGCTGTCTAAGTTAGAAGCTGAGAGTGTGAGAATCATATTTCTTTAAGGGCAGAGAGAGAAATGAAAGCTGGAGCGCATTAAATTCATTCAGCCAACCCTTCCTTATTGGTTTAATATCTTTAGTAACATTCAGTTATTTCCAAGCACTCTGTATATTAAGATAGATAGAATATTTCAGAAAAGACTCCTTATTTGTAAGAGGGCTTAGGAGAACTTCTGAGAAATTTTTGAAGAAAAACAAACAACAACAACAACAACTGCTTTTACAAAGAAGATATACATTAGAGTACTGTAAAGTAAAATAAAGTAAAATGGAAGCTCTAAAAATAAATAAATAAATAAATAAATAAATACATACATAAAAAAAACAAAGAAGATATAATTTGACTATTTTTTAAACTATTAATCTTTTTTAACAGCCACAAAAATAAAATCGTAGATATTTTGAAGTACTCATCATAGTCTAGGAAACTATTCAGTGACTTCACAAAGCATTTCAGACTGACACCAACCTTGAAAATATTTTCCAAAGGCAAAAGTCTCACACACACTGTCACTAGGCAACACTGAATTGCTTAAGTATTAATTCTATCATTTATTCTGCTTGTTTCTTTTACAGTATTCATTTTTCAACAGATTAATAAAACTTAAACATAACTCTACATTTAATTCTAGAGTCTCCGAGCATTGAAAATTCAATGAAATTAAGCTAACATTATAGACAGAGAATCTTTATATGACAGAACATAAATATAGTTTTAATTTTTCAAGAAAGATGTAGACAGAAGATGTTAAATTACTTTGGCCTCCAATACCGATTTTGACAACTTGATTATCTTTGATTATGGAACTACAGATTAATGTTTTATTCACTACTGCTGAATTTCTGTTAGGTACTACTGGTAGTATTTGTGATCTTTTTACTACAAAAAATATTTGCATTATTTGTATCTGCACTTTCATCTGGGGTAGCACATAAAAGAAATATGGCTTAAATTTAATATCAATGGCAATTAATTACTTAAAAACTCTAGTGCAGCAGGTTTCACACTTTATTTTAGAATTTTTCTTTTATTCCTTCTTGTTTCTTTCATTCCTTCAGAACACATGGTGTTTTGCTTTAGGGAAATAGTAGCAGGAAAAGAAAGAGAATCTGATTGTCTTTTGCTATTCCAAATGATGTTCTATGTATGGCTTTTTGTTTCATGATACCTTATAAAAATTATGTCATCTTATCTTTCTTGAACAATTATTCACAATCACCTAAGATACTCTTGTCTCTAAATTTATCCTTTACTCAGACACCTTCAAGGAAATGCTGAATTGCGACTGAAGTCTGTAAGTCCCCATATGATATTGGCACACCTCACTATCCATTTTAGTCCTCACATGCCTTTTCCTGCTTTAGGAAAATTGAACTCCATACATGGCAAGCTCCACATTCTGCACATTCTGTTTAATGCCTTCTCAGGCCATTCATTTAAGTTGAATCCTCCAACTTATTCTCTATCACTGTGCTGTTTCTTCCCTTCAAAGCACATATCATTTTATAAAATATGTTCACTTATTTATATGTGTACATGTTAAGTGTCTGTTCACTAGTGTGCTTCTAGAGAAGTTGAATGAATAGATATGTACCTAATCAAATTTTAAAGAGCATCAACTGATGTGCAGAGTCTGACATAGATCCCAGTGTAAACATGGAATGTCGGTAATTTATTCATTGCTTTTGTTATCTAATAAATATTTATTGGCTATTATGTGTGACAAATCATCCTAGATTCAGAGACTACATCAATTAAAAACAAACCTGTTCTCATTGAGTTTATATTCTGGGCATGATGGTGGTGGGGTGTGAGTGTTGGAGGAGGGTAAATAGGCAAGTTATGAGGGAAATTAAATGGTCAAAATTGCTACAGAGATGAAAGAGGAAAGAAAGATGAGGAGCATGGGGCAAGAAGGAACACTTAAACAAAACGACCAGGGAGCTCCTCAACTTGGAGAGAAATCATTCCAAACAAGTAACAGAAAGCAAAATAATCGTTAGGAAGTGCAAACACCACGAGGTTGGGAGTGTGTCAAGGAGGAACTGGAGGAGCAGAAGGAGAAGCCAGGGAGGTCCAAGGTCTTCTAGGCCCTTTAAAGGACTTCAGCTTTTACTCTGCATGAAAATAAAGCTAAGCAGGATACTCTGGCTGTCTTTTGGAGTAGCCAGTAGGGGATCAAGAGTGGAATCTGGGAGACCACTCACAGGACTCATCCACGTGGGACATGTTGGTGGCTGGAACTAGAGTGGTCGCTGTGGAAGAAGTAAAAAGCGGTCAGATCCTGGGTTTGCTATAAATGTTGAATGTTTACTGCCAAAGTTTTTCCTGGTAAATGATGCAGCAGAGAAGGTAGCATTAGCAATGAATAATCATAGCATGAAGGAATTTTTACTTACAGATTTCCTTTAGGGGAGCTTCCTGTATTTGGAAAAATATCCTTAAGAGGCTTAATTGCAGGAGAAAGGCCAGCAATGGGGGTTGGATTTAGGAGAAAAGAAAAAACATGTTATACCTGAGAAGATGAAAGAATGTATCATTTATTCTGAAGAAGCAAAGTACTGAGAGAAAAGGAGAGGACAGGGTTTTGGAAACTATGACGTAATGGAAGACACTGATGTGGCCATTTCCTCAATGGTTAGATTTTTTCAGCAAAGCTACTAAAACCATGAAATGTTTAATGTGAGTAAGCATATACTGAGATTGTCCTTATTGTAATAAATGAGTTGGCGACACAGAGAAATAGGAAGTTAGTTAGGCAAACTCAACAAAAGGAAGAGCTTTTCTTCTTTCATAAGATTATGAAATTGGGTGTTAAAAGCAATTTGTTTAGATCTTGGCGAGTTAGGCTGCAATTGGCTGCTGCAATGTCCTAATAAGTTTTAAATCTAAAACGTCTGATTTGAGGATCTGACTAGGGTACAGGAACCATCCAGCTGAGATGAAAAAGGAAGGTGTCAAGCTATAGGTGAGGTCAAGTTTGCCTATTGTCATTTAAAACAAAATCACACAAATTAAAACATTCTCAGTTGATTAGGCCACCAGAACCAGAACACTTGACAGCAAATGCAATGTTCATAATGATAATAATTACCATATTTCAAAAAAGACAAAGGTGCCAAGTAATTATTTGGTAAAATAATGGTGTCAAAAAGCTAAACTAATTTCTATTAACTAATTTCTAATAGCTACTTTCTACAATTGTGTGAAGATTAAGGGAAACATTCTTTGGAATATTTCTCCCTAAGACTCAGGTTCCAAAGATAATTAATGATTATCTTAAGATATCTTTAAAATCTTTTAAAATGAACAGTATCAGAGTGTATTTATCACCATTTTTAATGATCGTAGTAATAGCTAGTAATGTATAGACTATGAAACTTTAATCCATTATGCTGAATTAAAGGAGCTGGTCACAAAAGACTACATACATATTGCAGGCTCCCATTTATATGAAGTTTTCAGGATAGGCAAGTTAGCATAGTCAGAAAGTAGAATAGTAATTGTTTAGGGCTTATTGGGACAGGTAGAAAAAATGGGAATTGATTATAAATAGGTGCATAGATTCTTTCATAGAGTACACTGTAGTCATCGTAGTGGATGCTTAAAAATTACATGGTAGTCATAGTAGTGATGGTTGCATAAGCCTATGACTTCACGAAAAAAACAAACATTGAATCATACACTTAAGTAGTACATTGTATGGTACGTGAATTATAGCTCAATAAAGTTGTTTAAGAAATGAGATTTAGGTGAAGACAGTCTATCTTAAAAATGGGAAGACATTTAATTTTATAGCAAACCCAACAAGATATATTGCTTAACCTGAAATCCAGAGTTGTTTAAAGATGTAATGGGTTTCACAGGACATAATGAGCTTCCTGTCTCAAGAAGCATTCAACCATAGGCAAACTGCCTGGCAGGGTGTCAACTGGGGATTTGAGCATAGGATGAGTGTTTAGTTTAGATGACCTTCGGGGATACATTCAATTCCAAGATTCTTATTCAGCAATTCTGTGATCAGTGTTGCAAGAAGGCCAGGAGAAACTAATAGAATCTAACTTGCATCAGTAAAAGCAGAGTATTAGATCAAAGGAGGTAAAAGTCCCATTGTAATATTTCTGTTCAGATGTCACTGAGTTACAAGAGCAGGGTAGATCAGGAGTTTAGGTTTTGTAGATCTCAAAGCATATATGATTTGGGGGGCCTGTCTAAGAATTAAAAATACAAAACTAAATATAAAAATTAATGCTTAATTCGAATGAAAAAGATCACAGATGCTAAAGCTTATAAGTGCCACAAATATCACAAAATTCATAATATTTTCATTAGTTGACATACTTCTAAAAATGTGACTGTAAAGCCTTAGATTACATCTTTATAAAACTGAAGTTTTTTGAGTTATTTTTGTAGAGGGAAGAGATAATTCAATCTTCTTAGTATGGTTGGATGAAATATGTTTTTAGTATATCACTTAGAAATATTTTTCAGCTTCAAAATTCATTGTCAACTTCAGGAAAACTGTTCTTTAGTTTCTTTCATGTATAAGCTGTTAAGATTTCCTATGCACTAATTTTAATACCCTTTAAACTTCAGTGATACTCACTGTCTAGGTTGTCTTCAGTTCACTCAAGTTAGGATGTCAGGAACTGACACAGTAGATAAAGATTCCTGCAAGCCTCTTTTACTCTGGGACTGCTAATGAAAACTTAATGGTCACAGCGATAACTACAAACACACATGTGAACCCCACTGAACCACTGAAAGATACCCCCAATTAGCCAAACCCAGAAATGCCTATGGCCAGTCCAAAGCTACCTGGCATTTCCACTGAAAGTCTGAAAAGTCAGAGCAACCGTAACCCACTGAGGTTTAACTATCTTTCTTTTGCAAGTTTTGCTGTGTAAACACACGGCTCAGTGCCCTCTAGAGGCTGTGGAAGAGGTCCAGGCAAGTGGAGCCCTGAAGCTCTTCACTTCATGGAAAACCCACTTCTGTCAGAGGGTGATTTTTAAAGACAAACTGGCTACAAGGATGCTAAAACCATGCAGCATGAGAAATGGTTGAGGGAAATGGGATTTTTAGCCTGGAGCATGAAAAACCTAGAGGGACATGATTACTGCCCTCAAATATTTGAAGGACTGTCATGTAGACATCTGTCCAGGCAGTCACTCTGAGTAGCTCTGGAGGACAAAACTAAGAACAATGGAAAGAAGTTACAAGCGAGGTGATTTCAACCAACTACAAGAAAGAACTTTCTAAACGATTAAAGTTTCTCAAAATGGAGTGAATTGCCTTATGTTGTAATGAGCTCCCTGTTACTTGAAATGTTCCATACCTGTCATGAAGAGTGCTACAGAAAAGATTTCTACAGTGAATAGAAGTTCAGACCAAGTTACAATTCATTTAACTCTTTAATGTACTTGAGAGGTCAGTTTATCNAGAAAAGAAAAAACATGTTATACCTGAGAAGATGAAAGAATGTATCATTTATTCTGAAGAAGCAAAGTACTGAGAGAAAAGGAGAGGACAGGGTTTTGGAAACTATGACGTAATGGAAGACACTGATGTGGCCATTTCCTCAATGGTTAGATTTTTTCAGCAAAGCTACTAAAACCATGAAATGTTTAATGTGAGTAAGCATATACTGAGATTGTCCTTATTGTAATAAATGAGTTGGCGACACAGAGAAATAGGAAGTTAGTTAGGCAAACTCAACAAAAGGAAGAGCTTTTCTTCTTTCATAAGATTATGAAATTGGGTGTTAAAAGCAATTTGTTTAGATCTTGGCGAGTTAGGCTGCAATTGGCTGCTGCAATGTCCTAATAAGTTTTAAATCTAAAACGTCTGATTTGAGGATCTGACTAGGGTACAGGAACCATCCAGCTGAGATGAAAAAGGAAGGTGTCAAGCTATAGGTGAGGTCAAGTTTGCCTATTGTCATTTAAAACAAAATCACACAAATTAAAACATTCTCAGTTGATTAGGCCACCAGAACCAGAACACTTGACAGCAAATGCAATGTTCATAATGATAATAATTACCATATTTCAAAAAAGACAAAGGTGCCAAGTAATTATTTGGTAAAATAATGGTGTCAAAAAGCTAAACTAATTTCTATTAACTAATTTCTAATAGCTACTTTCTACAATTGTGTGAAGATTAAGGGAAACATTCTTTGGAATATTTCTCCCTAAGACTCAGGTTCCAAAGATAATTAATGATTATCTTAAGATATCTTTAAAATCTTTTAAAATGAACAGTATCAGAGTGTATTTATCACCATTTTTAATGATCGTAGTAATAGCTAGTAATGTATAGACTATGAAACTTTAATCCATTATGCTGAATTAAAGGAGCTGGTCACAAAAGACTACATACATATTGCAGGCTCCCATTTATATGAAGTTTTCAGGATAGGCAAGTTAGCATAGTCAGAAAGTAGAATAGTAATTGTTTAGAGCTTATTGGGACAGGTAGAAAAAATGGGAATTGATTATAAATAGGTACATAGATTCTTTCATAGAGTACACTGTAGTCATCGTAGTGGATGCTTAAAAATTACATGGTAGTCATAGTAGTGATGGTTGCATAAGCCTATGACTTCACGAAAAAAACAAACATTGAATCATACACTTAAGTAGTACATTGTATGGTACGTGAATTATAGCTCAATAAAGTTGTTTAAGAAATGAGATTTAGGTGAAGACAGTCTATCTTAAAAATGGGAAGACATTTAATTTTATAGCAAACCCAACAAGATATATTGCTTAACCTGAAATCCAGAGTTGTTTAAAGATGTAATGGGTTTCACAGGACATAATGAGCTTCCTGTCTCAAGAAGCATTCAACCATAGGCAAACTGCCTGGCAGGGTGTCAACTGGGGATTTGAGCATAGGATGAGTGTTTAGTTTAGATGACCTTCGGGGATACATTCAATTCCAAGATTCTTATTCAGCAATTCTGTGATCAGTGTTGCAAGAAGGCCAGGAGAAACTAATAGAATCTAACTTGCATCAGTAAAAGCAGAGTATTAGATCAAAGGAGGTAAAAGTCCCATTGTAATATTTCTGTTCAGATGTCACTGAGTTACAAGAGCAGGGTAGATCAGGAGTTTAGGTTTTGTAGATCTCAAAGCATATATTATTTGGGGGGCCTGTCTAAGAATTAAAAATACAAAACTAAATATAAAAATTAATGCTTAATTCGAATGAAAAAGATCACAGATGCTAAAGCTTATAAGTGCCACAAATATCACAAAATTCATAATATTTTCATTAGTTGACATACTTCTAAAAATGTGACTGTAAAGCCTTAGATTACATCTTTATAAAACTGAAGTTTTTTGAGTTATTTTTGTAGAGGGAAGAGATAATTCAATCTTCTTAGTATGGTTGGATGAAATATGTTTTTAGTATATCACTTAGAAATATTTTTCAGCTTCAAAATTCATTGTCAACTTCAGGAAAACTGTTCTTTAGTTTCTTTCATGTATAAGCTGTTAAGATTTCCTATGCACTAATTTTAATACCCTTTAAACTTCAGTGATACTCACTGTCTAGGTTGTCTTCAGTTCACTCAAGTTAGGATGTCAGGAACTGACACAGTAGATAAAGATTCCTGCAAGCCTCTTTTACTCTGGGACTGCTAATGAAAACTTAATGGTCACAGCGATAACTACAAACACACATGTGAACCCCACTGAACCACTGAAAGATACCCCCAATTAGCCAAACCCAGAAATGCCTATGGCCAGTCCAAAGCTACCTGGCATTTCCACTGAAAGTCTGAAAAGTCAGAGCAACCGTAACCCACTGAGGTTTAACTATCTTACTTTTGCAAGTTTTGCTGTGTAAACACACGGCTCAGTGCCCTCTAGAGGCTGTGGAAGAGGTCCAGGCAAGTGGAGCCCTGAAGCTCTTCACTTCATGGAAAACCCACTTCTGTCAGAGGGTGATTTTTAAAGACAAACTGGCTACAAGGATGCTAAAACCATGCAGCATGAGAAATGGTTGAGGGAAATGGGATTTTTAGCCTGGAGCATGAAAAACCTAGAGGGACATGATTACTGCCCTCAAATATTTGAAGGACTGTCATGTAGACATCTGTCCAGGCAGTCACTCTGAGTAGCTCTGGAGGACAAAACTAAGAACAATGGAAAGAAGTTACAAGCGAGGTGATTTCAACCAACTACAAGAAAGAACTTTCTAAACGATTAAAGTTTCTCAAAATGGAGTGAATTGCCTTATGTTGTAATGAGCTCCCTGTTACTTGAAATGTTCCATACCTGTCATGAAGAGTGCTACAGAAAAGATTTCTACAGTGAATAGAAGTTCAGACCAAGTTACAATTCATTTAACTCTTTAATGTACTTGAGAGGTCAGTTTATCAGGAAAAAAAATAAGACTTCACTGTGTCTATAGTCAGAGTAGTTTATTGAGCACATTTAAGAAAGAAATATTATAGAGTTTTCAATGTATATCAAATCATACCTTTGAATTCAAAAGCTAAATGCCATAGAATTATCCAATAATACTTGAGTCTATCTCCAAAATCCCAATCTGTATTTGACATCAGCATACAACCCCGTTAATACCATTTATTTGTTCATAAATAATTACTGATTACCTTGCATGTGGCAAATACTATGTTACACTACTGGGCACTAGTGAAAAATGAATAAAACAGGTCATGGTCTCTTCAGGTGGCTTATAGTCAAGTCACATTTCTATGTAGGAAAAATTTATGCAGTCAGAAAAGCATATAGTTTATAGAATTTTATTAAGCAATATTGTCAAAAGCATGAGCTCTCAGGCCAGACAGCCAGAGTTCAAATCCTAGCTTGCAACTTGCGTGGGCCATTTACTAGTCTATTTCCTTGTCTATAAAATGAGGATAATACATACTTCACAGGATTTCCATGAATATAGATGATGTCTGTAAAAATGCCTGGTAGAATATCTGGCACATATAAATGCTCTGTAAATATTAGCTTTTATTATCATAAATATCGTGGCATACACAACAAGTCTTCTCAGTGTTGTATAAGAGGCTTTAAAAGCAATAAGCTGTAACGTATGTGTGTCAGTTGTGACCCCATGGACTTCAGCCCACCAGGCTCCTCTGTCCATGGAATTCTCCAAGAGAGAATACAGGAGTGGGTAGCCATTCCCTTCCCCAGGTGGATTCTTTACCATCTGGCAGGGTCCAGAAGAGAAACGTATACATTCCTCAAGCTGTTGTATTTTTTTCTTGAAAAGTCAGCATAGCTGAAATAATTTATCTGAATAAAAACGTGTAGTTAAAATTATTAACAATAAACTACATAAAACCTTTATCAATCACTAAATGGAAAACACATTTTGAGAGAGAGAATTCTTTGTAGTGACCCAGTGTAACAATTAGCTCAGTGGTTACAGAATACAGTACTGCTGAGATGAGGCAAAACTGCTCAGTGAAGACTGTGAGGTATTCCTAAAGAAAATGAAATACTTCTTCTTGGTGAGTATCAATGAAGCCACTGTGTTCTCAGAAACTTTTGCTTTCATTGACTGCTGTTATTTTAAGGAATCTTAAAAAAAAAAAAAAATTTGCTCTTGTATTTTCAGCAGCCGTATGGTTACCACCTTACATAGGCTGAAGTATGCTTCAGTCAAACAGCTCAAACCATAGGCTTCTGAATGTGGAGGCCACCATGACTGTGTGTAATTGGATTGTAACTGCATTTATTGTGCCAAAAATGTCAACTATTTTCATTGATTATATTCATTTCAAATGTTCCCACAAGCAAGGGAGACCCAAAGATGACTACACAAGGAATTTATCATAAAAAAATGAGAAACCACATTCTTCATCAGGTTAGGATTTTGCATCTCTGCATTCAAACACAGGCAAGCTTTATGGGAAGACACAGTACTTATTGTTTCCCATTTCTGGCCATTTTAGCCTGACTTAATGCTAAATATTAAGCTAATATTCCAATTGTCATTGCAACTTCAAGTCATTCCCACACTTTCTTATTCTGTAACTGCTCAGCCTGATCA
The DNA here is from genome assembly GCA_006410675.1 of Oreotragus oreotragus. Classification (NCBI taxonomy): domain Eukaryota; kingdom Metazoa; phylum Chordata; class Mammalia; order Artiodactyla; family Bovidae; genus Oreotragus; species Oreotragus oreotragus. The sequence continues at coordinate 115,156 of SJYX01021393.1, read as the reverse complement.
TTTAATACTTTCAGTTCAGTTCAGTCACTCAGTCATGTCCGACTCTTTGGGACTCCGTGAATTGCAGCATGCCAGGCCTCCCTGTCCATCACAAACTCCTGGAGTTCACTCAAACTCATGTCCATCGAGTTGGTGATGCCATCCAGCCATCTCATCCTCTGTTGTCCCTTCTCCTCCTGCCCCCAATCCCTCCCAGCATCAGGGTCTTTTCCATTGAGTCAACTCTTTGCATGAGGTGGCCAAAGTGTTGGAGTTTCAGCTTCAGCATCAGTCCTTCCAACGAACACCCAGGACTGATATTTAGAATGGACTGTTTGGATCTCCTTGCAGTCCAAGGGACTCTCGAGTCTTCTCCAAAACCACAGTTCAAAAGCATCAATTCTTTGGCACTCAGCTTTCTTCACAGTCCAACTCTCACATCCATACATGACCACTGAAAAAATGATAGCCTTGACTAGATGAGCCTTTGTTGGCAAAGTAACGTCTCTGCTTTTCAATATGCTATCTAGGTTGGTCATAACTTTTCTTCCAAGGAGTAAGCATCTTTTAATTTAATGGCTGCATTCACCATCTGCAGTGATTTTGGAGCACACAAAAAAATAAAGTCTGACACTGTTTCCTCATCTATTTCCCATGAAGTAATGGGATCAGATGCTGTGATTTTAGTTTTCTGAATGTTGAGCTTTGAGCCAACTTTTTCACTCTCCTCTTTCACTTTCATCAAGAGGCTTTTGAGTTCCTCTTCACTTTCTGCAATAAGGGTGGTGTCATCTGCATATCTGAGGTTATTGATATTTCTCCTGGCAATCTTCATTCCAGCTTGTGTTTCTTCCAGCCTAGCATTTCTCATGATGTACTCTGCATATAAGTTAAATAAGCAGGGAGACAATATACAGCCTTGACATACTCCTTTTCCTTTTTGGAACCAGTTTGTTGTTCCGTGTCCAGTGCTAACTGTTGCTTCCTGACCTGAATATAGGTTTCTCAAGAAGCAGGTCAGGTAGTCTGGTATTCCCATCTCTTTCAGAATTTTCCACAGTTCATTGTGATTCACACAAAGGCTTTGGCATAGTCAATAAAGCAGAAATAGATGTTTTTCTGGAACTCTCTTGCTTTTTCCATGATCCAGTGGACGTTGGCAATTCGATCTCTGGTTCCTCTGCTTTTTCTAAAACCAGCTTGAAAATCTGGAAGTTCACAATTCATGTACTGCTGAAGCCTGGTTTGCAGAATTTTGAGCATCACTTTACTAGCGTGTGAAATGAGTGCAATTGTGCTATAGTTTGATCATTCTTTGGCATTGCCTTTCTTTGGAATTGGAATAAAAACTGACCTTTTCCAGTCCTGTGGCCACTGGTGAGATTTCCAAATTTGCTGGCATATTGAGTGCAGCACTTTCACAGCATCGTCTTTCAGAATTTGAAACAGCTCAACTGGAATTCCATCACCTCCACTAGCATTGTTCGTAGTGATGCTTTCTAAGGCCCACTTGACTTCACATTCCAGGATGTCTGGCTCTAGATGAGTGATCACACCATCATGATTATCTGGGTCATGAAGATCTTTTTTGTACAGTTCTTCTGTGTATTCTTGCCTTAACACTTTGGCTAGACTTAAATCCTTCAGCAACCTGTATTTTTGTCTCAGTCATTACAGTCAGCTTTTCCCACATTGATTCTGTTTTTAGTCAAACTTTCCAATTGCAATTAACAGAAACCCAACTCGAACTTAGTTAGTATTAATACAACTGAATTTATTAGCTCATATTACAGGAGTGCTAGTTTCAGTTATAGCAGCTCAGAGGATAAAGTGTCTGTCTGCAATGCAGGGGACCCATGTTCGATCTCTGGGTTGGGAAGATCCCCTGGAGAAGGAAATGGCAACCCACTCCAGTATTCTTGCCTGGAGAATCCCATGGAGAGAGGAGCCTGGTGGGCTACAGTCCACTGGGTCGCAAATAGTCGGACACGACTGAGCGACTTCACACACACACATAGTCTAGGGGCTCAGACTATGTTTTCAGGTCTCTCTCCATTAACTACCTCTTCTTTCCTGTGGGTTGATGTTTAATTCCAGTGTTCTTACTTATAGAAGGTCCTGCTTCTGCTTCCTCAGTGTTGAGATTTGGAAGTGAGCTTCTTTGGAAATTAAGGATGAGGTAGGGTTATCTTGAGGTAGAATGAGTTTGCAACAAGGATACTTCTTAAAAGAAAAACAGGGAAGTTATATTAAAAGAATATTTACATCAAAAAAATAGGACAGTGATTCTCAAATTAGAATGTGCTTCAGAATCACCTAGAGGGCTTGTAAAAATGATTCCTAGGTCAGATCCCCAGAGTTTCTGGCCTTAGTGGGTTTAGAATAGGGCGTTTTTAACAAGTTCCTGATGATGGTCTAAGGACCACACTTGGAGAGATACCACTATAGGAAAAAAACTGATTTTATAAAACTTCAGATGTTCACTATTTTTTTCAGATGTTCCTGTGCTTTGTGGCTTGATCTGCTGCCTCAGATGAGAGCTTGCATTTTTGCCCTTAATCCTATAGAACAATGGCCATTTTGATGGTGCCCTAGGCAAACTCTTGAGATTGTTACTGTCTATGGAATCATTTACCAAAATTATAACTATTTCACTTAATATTTAATTTAACAAATCTGTACTGAGCCACTCTGACTTGCAATACTTTTTTTCTTTTTGAGACTTAAAGCAACAACTTATTTAGTTGCACTTTATGATTTTGTGGGTCAGGAATTCTGGCAGGGCTAGTCTGGGTGATTCCTCTGCTCAACATAATCATCTGGGGTAACCCACTGGTTTTTACCTGGTGGCTGGTCTCACTTGGAAAAGCTAAGACAGCTTTACCCTCATGCCTGGCAAATTAGGGAGGAATTTATTAGCTGGCCCAGCCAGACTCTTCTTGTACTCCATGTAATTGTAGGGCCTTTCCACGTGGTCCAGGGCTCGCAGAAACCAAGGCTAGACCTGGAAATGGCATAGCATCGCTTCATTGTTCAGAGCCAGCATTGGCCAATTTCAAGGCAAGGAGACACAAACCCCACCTATTGATGGGAGAGATGTCAAAGAATTTGTGGCCATCTTTTCTCTTCAGTTCAGTTCAGTTCAGTCGCTTGGTCGTGTCCGACTCTTTGTGACCCCATGAATCGCAGCACGCCAGGCCTCCCTCTCCGTCACCAACTCCCAGAGTTCACTCAGACTCACGTCCATCGAGTCCGTGATGCCATCCAACCATCTCATCCTCGGTCTTCCCCTTCTCCTCCTGCACCCAATCCCTCCCAGCATCAGAGTCTTTTCCAATGAGTCAACTCTTCGCATGAGGTGGCCAAAGTACTAGAGTTTCAGCTTTAGCATCATTCCTTCCAAAGAAATCCCAGGGCTGATCTCCTTCAGAATGGACTGGTTGGATCTCCTTGCAGTCCAAGGGACTCTCAAGAGTCTTCTCCAACTACTGCAATGCAAATACCAGAGTTCTACTCCCAGAAATTCTGACTAAGTAGGTGTATGGTGAGGTTCAAGATTCTGCATTTTAGAAAACCATCAGGTTTTATGCAATAAAAAGCAACTACTACTTTATATAAATGATACTAAATAATATGACAACTTTCGTAGGTGAGTTTTTTTTGTTTGTTTGTTTTTATTAAAGAGCTTAGACTAATACATATAGGAAAAGTCAACAGTGATTTTCGGTGATTTTTGTCCAGCTTACCTGTTAAATATCTGTAACATTATATGAAATATTTCAGTATATGTGTCATATTTAGATAAAGGTAAATAAGAAATGGTATTGGAATTCTAATTCAGAAGCTTACATTCTTGAAGTACCTACCACAAATGCTTTTGCTCTCATAATTGTAATTAACAAGGCTTTCACAATTAGCATACTGTCAGATATAGGTTTGTATTGAACAACATAGTGCCTTTTAAATAGCATAAAAAATTAAAGTGGGATTTTTTGTTGAGATTAAAGGCATTTGAGACATATGGCTAAGAACATCTCTAACACGTGCATAGATAAGATATAAGAATTCAAGGAAATTGAACTTTCTTATCTTATTTGAAAGCATAAGTTAAATCTCTAAATTGTCCTTTATTCCAAGATGAACACTGGAGGACTTTGTTTGCCTGAGGGTGACTTTTTAAGGCTGAGAGAATCCTATGCCTAGTCTTGAAGTTTTCTTCAAGTCAACTTTTTTATGCAAGGTGATGATTGAAACTTCTAAACATCAAGATGAGTTCCTAGAGAGTCAAAACAGATTATATTTGAACTCATTTGCTAATAAAAAATAGTTAATGAGTATATGGACATACAGCATTTTTCTATTTGAGAGCCAGTAGAAGGCAAGGGCACTCCACTCGAGTACTCTTGCCTAGAAAATCCCATGGATAGAGGAGCCCGGTGGGCTGCCTTCTATGGAGTCGCACAGAGTCGGACACGACTGTAACGACTTAGCAGCAGCAGCAGCAGCAGAGGGAATAGTTAACCCTCATTCAAAACTTCTTTGAGCAAAGCCACTACACAGAACCTAAGACTGAATGTGTTATGATCAAACTGACTCAGCTCTCAACCCTCTGTCTTTCACCTCAGCTCAGCCAGCCACCCACGTGCCTTTGCCATGGGTATCACAGGAGACCTGTGAGTAATAGTCTTGGTAACAACCCTGAAGCACCTTTCCTCTGCCAGATCCCCTGTTTCTCTCTGGAACCCTGATACTTGAACCCCATATTCTATACCCTTTGTTTCCAGCAGAAGTCTTTTTCTCAGGCTGTCCTTGGTACCTTCCAAGCTTACCCAGGCTCTATGTTTCTTTCTGTAGTACACAAATTCTGCCTTTACGGATGCATATGGAATGTTTTGAATGAGTCACTTTCTTGGTCCTGGTATGGTTACTGGATTGTTTCAACAAATTTGTGAACTTCTGAACATCACACAGAAGGTATATTGCCAAAGTTACATCTTACTGACCCTGTGGGCTTCTAGGCATATCTTTCATTAAAAATATATATATATTATTCTGAAACCCTTTCACAAAGTTCAAACACCAGACAGCTGTTCAGTACCAAGCATTTGGCAAATCTATGGCCTTAAAACAGGCTGGTGGCTCTGTAGTCCCCACTCCCTCCCAAGCTTCTCTACCCATTCTAGAGAAGTAGACAAAATAGCACTTACGTTGACTTTCTTCAGATCATATATATGCAATATACATATGCAATGGCCAGAAATGTACTTGTCTCAGATAATGAGTACACACCTGAAATGGTTACCATATTTGATTCAACTATAATAATATGTCCAGATTCCACCTTCTTTTTTTCCTTTAAGGAAGTGAGAAATTAAGAATAGGTGTGAGATTGGGAGGGGGGTTCATGTTTGGGAGTTCGTGTACACCCGTNACGTCCATCGAGTCCGTGATGCCATCCAACCATCTCATCCTCGGTCTTCCCCTTCTCCTCCTGCACCCAATCCCTCCCAGCATCAGAGTCTTTTCCAATGAGTCAACTCTTCGCATGAGGTGGCCAAAGTACTAGAGTTTCAGCTTTAGCATCATTCCTTCCAAAGAAATCCCAGGGCTGATCTCCTTCAGAATGGACTGGTTGGATCTCCTTGCAGTCCAAGGGACTCTCAAGAGTCTTCTCCAACTACTGCAATGCAAATACCAGAGTTCTACTCCCAGAAATTCTGACTAAGTAGGTGTATGGTGAGGTTCAAGATTCTGCATTTTAGAAAACCATCAGGTTTTATGCAATAAAAAGCAACTACTACTTTATATAAATGATACTAAATAATATGACAACTTTCGTAGGTGAGTTTTTTTTGTTTGTTTGTTTTTATTAAAGAGCTTAGACTAATACATATAGGAAAAGTCAACAGTGATTTTCGGTGATTTTTGTCCAGCTTACCTGTTAAATATCTGTAACATTATATGAAATATTTCAGTATATGTGTCATATTTAGATAAAGGTAAATAAGAAATGGTATTGGAATTCTAATTCAGAAGCTTACATTCTTGAAGTACCTACCACAAATGCTTTTGCTCTCATAATTGTAATTAACAAGGCTTTCACAATTAGCATACTGTCAGATATAGGTTTGTATTGAACAACATAGTGCCTTTTAAATAGCATAAAAAATTAAAGTGGGATTTTTTGTTGAGATTAAAGGCATTTGAGACATATGGCTAAGAACATCTCTAACACGTGCATAGATAAGATATAAGAATTCAAGGAAATTGAACTTTCTTATCTTATTTGAAAGCATAAGTTAAATCTCTAAATTGTCCTTTATTCCAAGATGAACACTGGAGGACTTTGTTTGCCTGAGGGTGACTTTTTAAGGCTGAGAGAATCCTATGCCTAGTCTTGAAGTTTTCTTCAAGTCAACTTTTTTATGCAAGGTGATGATTGAAACTTCTAAACATCAAGATGAGTTCCTAGAGAGTCAAAACAGATTATATTTGAACTCATTTGCTAATAAAAAATAGTTAATGAGTATATGGACATACAGCATTTTTCTATTTGAGAGCCAGTAGAAGGCAAGGGCACTCCACTCGAGTACTCTTGCCTAGAAAATCCCATGGATAGAGGAGCCCGGTGGGCTGCCTTCTATGGAGTCGCACAGAGTCGGACACGACTGTAACGACTTAGCAGCAGCAGCAGCAGCAGAGGGAATAGTTAACCCTCATTCAAAACTTCTTTGAGCAAAGCCACTACACAGAACCTAAGACTGAATGTGTTATGATCAAACTGACTCAGCTCTCAACCCTCTGTCTTTCACCTCAGCTCAGCCAGCCACCCACGTGCCTTTGCCATGGGTATCACAGGAGACCTGTGAGTAATAGTCTTGGTAACAACCCTGAAGCACCTTTCCTCTGCCAGATCCCCTGTTTCTCTCTGGAACCCTGATACTTGAACCCCATATTCTATACCCTTTGTTTCCAGCAGAAGTCTTTTTCTCAGGCTGTCCTTGGTACCTTCCAAGCTTACCCAGGCTCTATGTTTCTTTCTGTAGTACACAAATTCTGCCTTTACGGATGCATATGGAATGTTTTGAATGAGTCACTTTCTTGGTCCTGGTATGGTTACTGGATTGTTTCAACAAATTTGTGAACTTCTGAACATCACACAGAAGGTATATTGCCAAAGTTACATCTTACTGACCCTGTGGGCTTCTAGGCATATCTTTCATTAAAAATATATATATATTATTCTGAAACCCTTTCACAAAGTTCAAACACCAGACAGCTGTTCAGTACCAAGCATTTGGCAAATCTATGGCCTTAAAACAGGCTGGTGGCTCTGTAGTCCCCACTCCCTCCCAAGCTTCTCTACCCATTCTAGAGAAGTAGACAAAATAGCACTTACGTTGACTTTCTTCAGATCATATATATGCAATATACATATGCAATGGCCAGAAATGTACTTGTCTCAGATAATGAGTACACACCTGAAATGGTTACCATATTTGATTCAACTATAATAATATGTCCAGATTCCACCTTCTTTTTTTCCTTTAAGGAAGTGAGAAATTAAGAATAGGTGTGAGATTGGGAGGGGGGTTCATGTTTGGGAGTTCGTGTACACCCGTGGCAGATTCATGTCAATGTATGCCAAAACCAATAGAGTACTGTAAAGTAAAATAAAAAATAATAATAAAAATAAATTAAAAAAAAAAAAGAATAGGTGTGAGATCAAGAGTGCTACATGGGCTTCCCTGGTGGCTCAAAGGTTAAAGCGTCTGCCCTCAATGCAGGAGAACTGGGTTCGATCCCTGGGTTGAGAAGATCCCCTGGAGAAGGAAATGGCAACCCACTCCAGTGTACTTGCCTGGAGAATCCCATGGACTGAGGAGCATGGTGGGTTGCAGTCCATGGGGTCACAAAGAGTCGCACACGACTGAGTGACTTTACTTACTTACTTACTTAAAGGACACACACAATCCTCAGGTGCTTTGTCTTCATTAAATATATCCTTAAAGTGCTTCTATAAATGTCATGAAGTTATAAAGATAATTGTGTGTCTTGGAGTCCTGTTGGGAGCTGAGGACAAGTGATTTCAGTGAAGAATAGACAATATGATTCCATGGCAAAAGTAGCATGACAACTGCTGAAAATTTCCATGCACATATCGATGCCATTCTGCTACTTCTGCTTTTCACACATGGGGCATCAAAAAAAATCAAACCCTGGGGAGATGCAGACACAGAGTGAAAAGGACTTCAGGGACTGCTGGCACCTTGGTGCAATTTACTAGAGCATAAAACCTTCCTGGATAGTCAGTGCTACATTAGGGACTAAACCAATGCTTCAAAATGAAAAATTAAGAAAGGTTATTGTGAATAGACAAGTGGAATCATGAGGAAAGAAGAATTAATTTTTAAAAGAAAACCCCAAATTCATTACTGGTTTGTAGCTTGCTGTATTTTTCCATGGTCCTCATTCTTAACCAGTTTAGTGTAAAATAAATTTTACAAGCTTTGGTTGGGAATTAACATGACCAGAAAGAAATTGGCTTTAGTACATTCCTAAGCCTTCCAATTTCAACTTAAATCAAGGCATCTTGTCCAGTCATGTTTCAATCACTTTTTAAGATGAATTATGCATGTGCAATAGACTTGAACAGTCTCTGTCCCTAAATTATGTTTGCAGACTCTGTTGCAGTCTTATTTAATTGCATTAAATGCTTTCAATTATTTATTTTTCCCCCTTTTTCCAAGGAGATTTCTTGATTCTATTCTAACTCTTTGATGCTTTCTAACTTTCTATAACCATTCACAGCTTACTAGAGTAGACAAGCATGAAATTAATGCTGTGTAGTAGTATTTCACTAATGCCAAGAAAGTTTGTTGCTTGATTATTAGGTAACACTGCTAGCATTTCAGGTCCTGATTTTTCTTGAGTGGAATGTGGCCAGAAGTTTATAACTCTTGTACCAAATAATTTTAGTTTTATGAACAAATAAAGTACTTCTTTGGATTTTTTTCTAATATTGGTGGGGAGGATTACATGATAATTGCTTAAGCAAAAAGAGCTCCATTTATTTTTTAACTTCAATTATATCTTTAGGAAACATGTTTTTTAATTATTTTGTTGTTGTTGGTTTCTTGACTAAATGTCTCTCTGACTGAAGCCCAACTGTGGGTTCAAATGACTTAGTCCTTGTGTATATCATCAATAAAACGATCACTTGGGGTATTTAGCCACAGCTTTTTTCTTTTTTTGGCAATATCTTCAAACACTTTCTTCACAGTGATTCCAGACATGCAAGTGACTGTTGATAAGGTAAAATTATCAGGACAAACATTTCTGAACCTACTGTGAAAAAATTACACAGACTGTCTTTGTAAGCAGCTCTGATAATTTCCTTTCTGGTGCCTGAAATTTCCTAAATAAATGTCACTTTGTAATGAGACTTTCTTTGGTCTCCAGACTGTTCCTTTAAAAATCGCAGTCTGGAATCCTTGCATATGTAGTCCTTGAATTGTTGATGCAACTTGATTGTTATATAGAAACTTTAATTTTGGTGTAAATACTATGTTTGAAATATCAAAGTCTAATAGGCTTTTGTCTGTTAAAAGAATTGAGTTACATGTATCTAGGTGGCCTGACTGCTGAATGACAGGCCACTCACTAGAAGAATTACTATTATACCTGGCAGGACCCCATAAACAAGAGGGCTGGATACCCATAGGGCATTGAAAATATTTCAATCTCCTAGTTTCAAACTTTCTGGAGTCATAGAATCTATAACTCCCAGTTGATTAGGGAGCTTCTCTTTTCTTCTCATTGTGTCTTGGGAAGACTCAGGTCAGCATTTGGGTTTTCAGTTTCTCTGTTATCGGTGTATAAAGGTCCATGTGCTTAGAGGAAAAACAATGCAACTCCATCTACTTCTGTTTTTAACTTTAAAAATTAACCTTCAGCCACACTTGTATACAGATACACAGCCTATTACCCCTACTATAGTAATTTTGTTAAATTTTGGTCTTTCTAGAAAGACAATCCTGGAATTCACAATCCTGGAAAACTAACATTTTCTTATATATCATAGTATCACAGAACTTGGTTCATAGTCACTCATGTGTTAATTTTGTTTACCAAAGCCCCCCATTTTAAGACTGAGAAATGAGACTTTATGCTGTGAGGCAAAATAAACACACATGGACAGAGAAACTTTGTAACTGTATAGAAATTATAAGATAAGGGAATGGATCAAAGTCCAAGATGATGCTACAGAAGTGGAATCATCATAGGAGAAACGGAATAGTTGGAAATCAGAGTATGTTTTAGAAGTATGTTTAATTTGATAGAAAAAAATCACATTTAAAATTGTAAATAACTTTAAAAATTGTGGAGTTAACTAGCATCCCTTTGTAAACAAAGAGTTTGAAATCCATAGATTTTAAGTGGCATTTTAAAAACTAAGTAGTTAATAATGAATCCAGAACAATAGCATAGAATTCCTGACTCTGGATCTAGCTTTGTGTTATAGCTTAATGTGTCTTCTGTTGAGTTTCATATGACAAAGAAGCCTTTAGAGATATTCAAGAGGCTCCTTGAAATGTGGAACTGGAGTTAATGTGCTGCCTAAAATACACAAAACAGAGAAAATAAAGCAAATCAGTAAACCATGAGGAGCACTAATAAAATGGTAAAAATATAAGACAAAAAAAAACAGTAGCTGCAGGGAAGAATAAAAATTCACAGTAGCAATGCTATTAGAAGAAGTTATAGAAAGAAGGGATCAAGAACTAGACCTCTAGAAACAGAAAGAATAATGTTAAGTTGTGTACCACTTAGCTGTTGAATAATGTTGCTGCTGCTGCTGCTGCTAAGTCACTTCAGTCATGTCAGACTCTGTGCGACCCCATAGATGGCAGCCCACCAGGCTTCCCCATCCCTGTTAGTCAGCTCTTAAACTGAAATACAATATCCTGGTCTGTTAAATAGCATAGAAACAGTATCTACCTCAAATACTGTTATGAACATACATGGTTAAAAATGTACAATTAATACATTGTCCCATAAAAAATTTTATATATTGTGATTATGACTATTATTGGCTAATCTGGAAGCCAAGAGGATAGTAGCTTTGAATGAGCATAGTGATATTAAATGCTAACATGAAGGTTTGAGAAATAATCCCACCAAATTTTTAAATATAGTAAGTTTGGGCCATTTTTAACCAGTAAGAGTCAGTTTAAATAAAAATTCAGTTGTATTGTTACTTTTAGAAAAGAGAAAAAAAATTGTAGCTTTAACCTTGGGTATATTTTGAAAAGATTACTAATGTGTTATGTAAAATAGATGAGGCATCTATATTTCAGTTCTAAGTGGCATGTATTTATCTAAAAATCTTAGTGGATGTGTTTTTGCAAGTCATGAAACAAGTACTGCTTACATGTTTAGATATTTTAATAGCCTTTTGAAGTACTGAAAATTTTTAATGTAGCCAACACTGATATCCAAAGTCATCAGAAGTTATGAGGGTTTTCACCTCATAATTTATTTATAGCATATTCACATTTCACTCACAAATAGGTCACTGGGAAAATTAGGCAACTGAGAATCAGCTTAAAAATATCCACACCTCTTATTTCCTTCCAAATACATTTTATTTGACTGGCAATTATGGACCACTGTATATGATTACTAATTCAAGGCAGTTCAGCAAGAGTTAATGGAGGCAGAAAGCTAATAACTTTGTCTTCGGCATAGAACAAGTGAAAGTGAAGTCAGAACAAAGTGACCTAATATTATCTTCTGTTATTTATTTTGACTCACATAAGTCACTCAGGTCTCTCCTAAGAAGATTTTGAAATTCTCAAGATAGGGGGATGGAACAGAAAGTTTGCTTTTGCTTTTGTGACCTCATGGGTGCCTAATTCCAAACAGTCTTCAAAAAGCATTTAATTCAAGATGTTCCTTATTCCTTACATGCATCTCTTAGAAGATAGAGTTATGCCAGCTCTAGAAAGGCCAGAGGTACTGACTATAACATTTATGCTGTGTTTAAACCTGTTTGTGCCACTTAAATGTTATATCCAGTACCCTTTTCTATCTTTTCTCTCTCCTGTTTATGGGATCACTGCATCTCTTCAAGCACTCACCCTCAAGCTCTGTCCATTGCAAAGCCTACCTTCTGGATTATGACTGCCAGCAGGGAACAATGGAAGAAAAAGATAGTTAGGGAGTTTGGGATCAGCATGTGCACACTGCTGTATTTTAAATAGATAAGCAACAAGGTGTATGACTGAGGTGTTTACTGTCCACCTAAAACTGTTGAGTCATTTAGTCACTCATTCATGTCCAACTCTTTTGCAGCCCTGTGGACTGTAGCCCACCATGTTCCTCTGACCATGAGATTTCTCAGGCAAGAGTTCTGGAGTAGGTTGCCATTTCCTTCTCCAGGAGATCTTCCTGACCCAGGTGTCAAACCCACATCTTCTGCATCAGTTCAGTTCAGTTCAGTCGCTAAATCGCGTCTGACTCTTTGCGACCCCATGAACTGTAGCACACCAGGCCTCCCTGTCCATCACCAACTCCCGGAGTTCACCCAAACTCATGTCCATTGAGTCGGTGATGCCATCCAACCATCTAATTCTCTGTCGTCCCCTTCTCCTGCTCTCAGTCTTTCCCAGCATCAGGGTCTTTTCCAATGAGTCAGCTCTTTGCATCAGGTGGCCAAAGTACTGGAGTTTCAGCTTCAACATCAGTCCTTCCAATGAACACCCAGGACTGATTTCCTTTAGGATGGACTGGTTGGATCTCCTTGCAGTCCAAGGGACTCTCAAGAGTCTTCTCCAACACCACAGTTCAAAAGCATTGATTCTTCGGCACTCAGCTTTCTTTATGGTCCAACTCTCATGTCCATACATGACTATAGATAGGCAGATTCTTTACCACTGAGCCACAAGAGAAGCCCTCTTGAAACTACTACAACATTGTAATCAGCTATATTCCAATATAAAATAAAAAGTTTTTTTAAAAATACCTACTTTCTGCAAGGGATGTGCTTCAGCCATTTTCAGCCCTGGTGGCTCAGCCAGTAAAGCGTCTGTCTATAATGTGGGAGATACGGGTTTGATCCCTGGGTTGGGAAGATCCCCTGGAGAAGGAAATGGCAATCCACTCCAGGACTATTGCCTGGAAAATCCCATGGACAGAGGAGCCTGGTAGGCTACAGTCCCTGTGGTCGCACGACTGAGTGACTTCACTTCGCACGACTGAGTGACTTCACTTCATGAATATGTCACCATTTTTCTCTCTCAGAGTTGTCTGTTTTATATACCTTATCTGATGACAGATTTTTTTTTGAAATGTATATGCTGCTGCTGCTAAGTCGCTTCAGTTGTGTCTGACTCTGTGCGACCCCATGCACTGCAGCCCACCAGGCTCCTCTGCCCATGGGATGTTCCAGGCAAGAATACTGGAGTGGGGTGCCATTGCCTTCTCTGAATAAAGATGCAACAAGGGAAAAAAGAAAAACACTGGCTCTTCACCTGGATCATACGGCATTTGAAGGAAGTGAAATTTTCTCTTTTCAAACAAAATGCTTGCCCAAGTCTACTTTTATTGACAAGCATTTCAGGGGAGACAGCGTGGGGAAAGTTTCTTCCAGTTCTATCTCCCTGCACCTCTGATCACAGCAAGACCATGCAGACTTAATGTCCTCTTCCCCGTGGATAAACCTGAGAGATGGAGCCCATTAGCCACCATGTGGTCTGCAGAAACTACACTAAGAGAAGGTCGCATGGGACTGAACCTCATGCCCAGGTCTCCAGAGGCACCTCCTGTTACCCTGCTGTGTTCAATTTATACGACTGGATATTAAAAGAGAAGAAGCCAGTTGTGTCTTCCACCTGGATGTTTCAGGAAACTCCACAGCTATTAATCACTCAGTAACTTCTCACTGGGCCAGCAAGAAGACAGCTGTACCGGGTAACCTCAGACATGGAGCCTTTCCACATGTTACTGCTAAATTAAAACCAGGTAGGTTGGAATGACTCCAGCATAGGACAGGACAAATCTGATTAGTGACTGTCACCTAACTTTCTGTCCTCTCCACAAAATGAAGAAAAGAGAAAAACACGACTGCCTTTCAGGTTCATTGCAGGTTTCTCAGCTCAGCACTGGTGACATTTAGGACCAGATAAGTTCTTTGATGTGGGGTGGGGACTGTCCTGCGTGCATTGTAGGACATTCAGCAGCATCTCTGGCCCCTACCCAACAGATGCCAAACCAGTTGTTACAACCAAAAATGTGTCCAGACAGTGCTCTGCAGGCTCCCTTCAGTGGGATTCTGGGCCAGGCAGATCCCACGCCATGCTGGGGAGGAGACAGAGAAGAAATGAACACTAATAAAAATTTATTCTTTCTAAAACCCCAGATACCTAGCCCCATTCATCCCTGTCCCTGCTCTTTCAGAAATATATCCTTACCTAAAACCTTGGATCAGTGGTTTTAAAACTGGATGTCACAACTCATTTTCAGATTATGAAATCGATTTATAGGTCGCAGCCAGCACTTTAGATAAGAGAAAAGTGAAAGTGAAGTCGCTCAGTCGTGTCCTACTCTTTGCGACCCCATGGACTGTAGCCT
>SJYX01021393.1:60452-97015 GCA_006410675.1 Oreotragus oreotragus | reverse complement strand
GGAAACAGTGGAAACAGTGTCAGACTTTATTTTTTTGGGCTCCAAAATCACTGCAGATGGTGACTGCAGCCATGAAATTAAAAGACGCTTACTCCTTGGAAGAAAAGTTATGACCAACCTGGATAGTATATTCAAAAGCAGAGACATTACTTTGCCGACTAAGGTCCATCTAGTCAAGGCTATGGTTTTTCCTGTGGTCATGTATGGATGTGAGAGTTGGACTGTTAAGAAGGCTGAGTGCCGAAGAATTGATGCTTTTGAACTTGGTGCTGGAGAAGACTCTTGAGAGTCCCTTGGACTGCAAGGAGATCCAACCAATCCATTCTGAAGGAAATCAGCCCTGGGATTTCTTTGGAAGGACTGATCCTAAAGCTGAAACTCCAGTACTTTGGCCACCTCATGCAAACAGTTGGCTCATTGGAAAGACTCTGATGCTGGGAAGGATTGGGGCAGGAGGAGAAGGGGATGACCGAGGATGAGATGGCTGGATGGCATCACAGACTCGATGGACGTGAGTCTGAGTGAACTCCGAGAGATGGTGATGGACAGGGAGACCTGGCGTGCTGCGATTCATGGGGTCGCAAAGAGTTGGACACGACTGAGCGACTGAACTGAACTAGAATTATTATCATGCTATAGACTGTTGGTGTCACTCCCTAATTTGTTAAATCCTAACTCTCAATGTGATGGTATTTGAAGGTAGGGCTTCTGGGAAATGATTACATCATGTGGACAAAGTCCTCATTAATCCAATTTGTGCCTTATAAAATCAGTGCCTGGGGCTTATGTTTGTTTATAGTCACCCAGTCTAGGGTAATGTTAAAGCAGCCCAGATAGGCTAAGACATAACAAGAGTAGACAGGGACACAACTGTAGTTTATCCTGGCATTGTGCATTTGGTTCCTCTGCCTACTAATGTGCAAGGAACATGTGATCACAAGCATGGAGAACAGACTTCGGGAGACCTTTTTCTTCAGATTTATAATAAAACACTTTAATATTTTAAAAAGTCATATCAATATAAGCATCAAAAGTAAAAAAGACATTTTTAGTTATTGAAAAGTAACCCTGAGGGAAATTGGAACTTACTGGCTCTATCTTTGGATGGTCAATACATATATATAAAGATTCCAAGCTTGTATGAAAAAACAACATTAGTCACTTTATTAGATGTCACTAGCCCGTATTTTCCTTATTCCTCAGCCTCATTAAAATGCCTTCTGAGGTGTCCTTGCTCCACACAAGCACATTGTGCATTCAGATATTTGTTCACGCTCTGTGGCTTTTCTCTCATCTACCACTGAAAGGAAAATCAAATTTGCTCTCTATCCAATGTTTAAGTATTAAATCAGATATTCTTGGTTACAAAGTTCAGAAAGATGTTCTGTAAAGAAAAGTCTGTGTTATGGGATTGCTTTTAAGGAAAAATGGGATTATTATGAGGTCTTCAATATATTTTAGTAACTGAGGCTTTGCTTGGATATAATGTGATTTAGCACTGCCTTTTATTGAAAGTCATACATTATCAAAGAAGTTACACAGTGAGATCCCACTGAAATGAATGTGGTCTAATTTTAAAATGACCCTCTGTAATACAAATTATAGACCAAAGATTTAGCCATTAAAAGAATTGGAGAAAGAATGGATATATGTATAACTGAATCACTTTGCTGTATACCTGAAACTAACATAATACTGTAAATCAGCTATACTTCAATATGAAATTAAAATTTTAATTTAGACTATTATAAAAAAAGTAATGCTAATGCAAAAGGGCATAAATGGGAAAAAACTGAAAAAATAATCAATACTGTAAGTAGCACGTTGCATATAAAGAAATACAGATTCTTAAAAGTTCATTTAATCTTGGGTACTTCTAAACATTTAGCACCTTTATGCTGCTTCTGCTAAGTTGTATATTGATGTTAATTTGGAAATAAACTAGATTAAAATAAAACCTTTTTTTAGTTCTATAATGCAGAAAATTGTTACATTAATAAATTTTTACTTCAAAGATCTGTTCTAGTGTTATAGCATTTTGAAACTCAATAAAAATGTTCTCAGAAAGGATTTTATGAAGACAGTATATAGACTCATCTATCAACTGCTTCCTGTAGACATATAAGTAATAAAGGTATAAGGATTAGAATCTGTTTTTAATAACAGTCATATATTTAACTAAAAGGGAAGATCCAAAGAGTGGACATGTTCATTTAGAGCTTTGGAAAAGTACTATAAAAAAATGATTCTTGGACCTTAACTATGCCAAGTAAGAAAATTTACTCCTCCTTCATACATGCCACTTAGAATTTAATTTTAGGTGTTCTGTTTGGTGGGTATTTGAAAATAAAGGTTGACAAAACTTATGGCTTCAAATTTAATCCAATCCTACTGTGACCTATGTCTTGAAAATAAGAGTGAAAGATATAAATTGACTTCCTCTTTAAGTTAAGGAATGAGTGGCACATTTCCTAGTAATAATAAATAGGAAAAGTTTAACCCACCCAGAGAGCAGATTGGCTATGTTATCAATAATGAGTTCTCATTGATATAATACTTAGGTTTTGCAAACTCTATGAATGTGTGACTTTCACTTTAAAATAATTTTAGAAAAATTTTTGCAAAAAAAGACATTTTTAGTTATTGAAAAGTAACCCTGAGGGAAATTGGAACTTACTGGCTCTATCTTTGGATGGTCAATACATATATATAAAGATTCCAAGCTTGTATGAAAAAAGAACATTAGTCACTTTATTAGATGTCACTAGCCCGTATTTTCCTTATTCCTCAGCCTCATTAAAATGCCTTCTGAGGTGTCCTTGCTCCACACAAGCACATTGTGCATTCAGATATTTGTTCACGCTCTGTGGCTTTTCTCTCATCTACCACTGAAAGGAAAATCAAATTTGCTCTCTATCCAATGTTTAAGTATTAAATCAGATATTCTTGGTTACAAAGTTCAGAAAGATGTTCTGTAAAGAAAAGTCTGTGTTATGGGATTGCTTTTAAGGAAAAATGGGATTATTATGAGGTCTTCAATATATTTTAGTAACTGAGGCTTTGCTTGGATATAATGTGATTTAGCACTGCCTTTTATTGAAAGTCATACATTATCAAAGAAGTTACACAGTGAGATCCCACTGAAATGAATGTGGTCTAATTTTAAAATGACCCTCTGTAATACAAATTATAGACCAAAGATTTAGCCATTAAAAGAATTGGAGAAAGAATGGATATATGTATAACTGAATCACTTTGCTGTATACCTGAAACTAACATAATACTGTAAATCAGCTATACTTCAATATGAAATTAAAATTTTAATTTAGACTATTATAAAAAAAGTAATGCTAATGCAAAAGGGCATAAATGGGAAAAAACTGAAAAAATAATCAATACTGTAAGTAGCACGTTGCATATAAAGAAATACAGATTCTTAAAAGTTCATTTAATCTTGGGTACTTCTAAACATTTAGCACCTTTATGCTGCTTCTGCTAAGTTGTATATTGATGTTAATTTGGAAATAAACTAGATTAAAATAAAACCTTTTTTTAGTTCTATAATGCAGAAAATTGTTACATTAATAAATTTTTACTTCAAAGATCTGTTCTAGTGTTATAGCATTTTGAAACTCAATAAAAATGTTCTCAGAAAGGATTTTATGAAGACAGTATATAGACTCATCTATCAACTGCTTCCTGTAGACATATAAGTAATAAAGGTATAAGAATTAGAATCTGTTTTTAATAACAGTCATATATTTAACTAAAAGGGAAGATCCAAAGAGTGGACATGTTCATTTAGAGCTTTGGAAAAGTACTATAAAAAAATGATTCTTGGACCTTAACTATGCCAAGTAAGAAAATTTACTCCTCCTTCATACATGCCACTTAGAATTTAATTTTAGGTGTTCTGTTTGGTGGGTATTTGAAAATAAAGGTTGACAAAACTTATGGCTTCAAATTTAATCCAATCCTACTGTGACCTATGTCTTGAAAATAAGAGTGAAAGATATAAATTGACTTCCTCTTTAAGTTAAGGAATGAGTGGCACATTTCCTAGTAATAATAAATAGGAAAAGTTTAACCCACCCAGAGAGCAGATTGGCTATGTTATCAATAATGAGTTCTCATTGATATAATACTTAGGTTTTGCAAACTCTATGAATGTGTGACTTTCACTTTAAAATAATTTTAGAAAAATTTTTGCAAAGCAATTCAATATTTTGATATAAACAACTTTTTATTAAGAATAGTAACAAAAATCTTAAGTGTCTATAATATACTCTAGTCAAGTTTTAGACTGACCAATAGTGCCTTGTAGTATCTACCAATATCTAAAATGTTCAGAACACAAGGAAGTATTTTCTCAAGATGGCATGTTCCACTACCAATTTAGAGAAGGTGGTTATTAGAAGGCCTCTTGGAAAACAGCTGGAAGAGCAAGGTGTGTTACCAAAGGTGATAGCCACACCCTTCATGCATTCTTTCCAATCTCCTTTGAATGAGACACATAAGAGTAGTGGAGAAAATTAATCAAGAATCTTGAAATAAAACTTGTAAATTTGAAAGTTCATTGATACATCAACCTTTCAGAATCCTTTAGATTCAAGTCAAGGACATTTTGATTCTCACCTTCCCATGCTGTATTCTCGCTGTGATGTTCTCTCCAATTTTGAGAGCAAGTCAGATATTAGGTGCTGAGCTTGAATCAAGACTGTGGTTGAGGTGATACTGTGTCACTCTTATGGTTCGAAGTCAGTGATGTAAACATATGAGAATATTGGAAATCAGAAGGAAGTTATAACATTACCATCTTCATTTTAATCCAGGCTTTTCTGAAGACTTTTGGTGGAATATAAGCTTAATCACTCAGTCATGTCCAACTCTTTGCAACCCCAAGGACTGTAGCCCACCAGGCACCTCTGTCCATGGGGATTCTGCAGGCAAGAATACTGGAGTGGTTTGCCATTTCCTTCTCCAGTGGCTCTTCCTGACCCAGGGATCGAACCCAGGTCTCCTGCATTGCAGGCAGATTCTTTACCAACTAAACAATGAGAGAAGCCCTTTGGTGAAATAACAACATGTAAAGGGGATTTTGGCAGTTTCTTTCTTTTTGTGGAACAGAGCAGAGGGTAAAACAACTCATCTGATTCAAAGAGAAAATAAAAAATAGTAGTTGAGACAGTTGCAACTTGCTCTGATGACCCTCACTCACAAGTGTCAGGTAGGCTCCTGGTTACAACTTGCCACAGGACACTGGAGTCTGTTTATTTGAACTTATCATATCAAAATGACATATCAGAATTGCCTCGATATTTTTTGTTATTTTAGGAAGTAGAAAGGTAAACCCAGCCTCAAAGAGACTGGTATCCCTATTCATCTAACATTATCATTTTATCTATTATCTCTTTAAAACTGAGCAGCCACTTTTTTGACAAAAAAATATTAGATTTTTTTTGGTGGGAAAAGAGAAATATCCACAGCTAACAGAATATAAGCTGAGAGAACTAACATAGAATTTCAAGTACTGTCTTGCTATTCTGCCTCAGTGCTTCTTGGCAAGGATAACTTACTGTCAAAGATATCGCCACTGAACTCTCACAACATAAACTGAATAACCACAAGAATGTTAACTTGACCCCTAACTGTAAAAGTGTTATTGTTGATTTAACATATTTTAGACAAAGTCTTTAAATTTTATCTACTCTTCAGGTATTAACAGATATTGTAACCCAAAGAAACTGGGGTTTACAGACATATGTGAGATGGTTTTAGCAGCCATTTGAGTTTTTCTGCCAAAGCTGGGTAAATACAAGATGTCTTCTCTTAAGTAATATCTTGAAGAGAAGTTTTCTTCCAGAATACTAAGCATAATGTCAGCTTAACCAACAGTGCCATGTGCCTGTTGTATGCCTGGTATTGTTAGAATCACTGAGGGAGAGACAAAAGATTTGAAAATGATTTTAGCCACTGTTCATTAAGGACCTACACACTTCGCCAGCAGCAGGCATTCTGCATAGTGGCACCACTAACAGCCTTTGCAAAGTTAAGAAGTTACAGGGACTAGAGAGTTTATGTTGATAAAGGGTTAAGAGAAACCTCAGGTTCTAAAACCCAAAGGGATCTATACCTCTTACACTTGTCATCTTTATGGGTAAAGTGGAGAATGTTAGAATGGAAAGAAGAGATAGAATTTGTCCCAGTTCTCCTTCACCCTAGAGTGTCCACATAGAGCAGGGAGAACAGACAGACCCAAGATATAGTGGCTGGGGTGACATATCCGAAAAGCTGGGGGCTGGAAGCTTCTAGCAGTCAGATTGTGTTTAACTGAGGTGAACTTAAAATATAAAGAAAGTCTTGCCAATAGATCAGAAATATCTTTCTCTATGAGTTTGTGCTCATTATACAAATCTGAGCTAGACTTACAGTGGTAACTCATTGCAGCTCTTCAATTAGGCTCTATTCTAGAGAAGGATATTCAGCTGCAGACTCTCTGCTAACTCTGCAGAGTTCCAGGATTATCTTAACAAGTTGCTCTTTGGCGTATCTTCTGAAGTGATACATTCACTAAGTATATACAGGAACACAGTGAAAAAATCAACAAGGCTTCTCTCTAGAGTATATATTACACTTTTTAAAAAAGGTTTTCTCCTTTCTTGACATCAGGTTTCTAAACCTAAGAAATAGTAATGTATGACTTAGATATAATCAATAAATTTTCAATTTCTTCTAAAAATAGCTGGAGTTAATACTATAAAAATTCAGCAAACTGCCCTCATAGTGAAAATAAATCCAAGAATTTCCTATAGGCTTCACCCCTTGCAAACACAAAGTCCTATAACTTGGCTGAGAAAGGCTTATGGAAAAATCACATCCTGACCCTAACACATTTACAGTGAAGATGACTTTGGCTGTAGAATGATTTTTTTCTGGTGGTGAGGAGGAGGATAGATGTCATCTTTCACTCCATGGTGTCTCAAAGATATCTCAGTCTTGAATAACTCAACCAGTATTTATTGAAAACAAATGATCTAGCATTTTATTCACTTCTCACTTACTATCTAATTGGCAAGATAAAACACATGAAAAAATTTAGAAAAGTAAATAGCATAGCTTCCAAGGGCTTACCCAGAAGGACAAAGAAAAGGCAAGTCAGCATAATCTAGAAGAGTTGGCAAAGATTTAAGAAGGACTGGAGCTACAGTTGGTCTCAAAGATTGAGTGGAACTTGAGTAAATGAAAGTGGAAACAGAAGGAAAAGAATTTTAAAGAAGGGGAGTAATAGGATTTTTGAGTATGCAAATAATCATGCTATTAGAAGTGGAGGAATGTGAAGAAAATGGCCTGAGTGGGGAGTCCAAGTAGTTGGGTAAATAAGTGAAACCAGGTTAGAGGTCTTGAAACTTGGAGTAGTTACAGAATTTAGAATTGATACCATAAGAAGTCGAAAGTGTTGTAGAACCTTGAGTTATTTGTTGTCATTCAGTAACTAATTCATGTTTCTTTGCAACCCCACGAAGGACAGCATGCCAGGCTTCCCTGTCCTTCACTATCTCCTGGAGTTTACTCAAATTAATGTCCATTGAGC
The DNA here is from genome assembly GCA_006410675.1 of Oreotragus oreotragus. Classification (NCBI taxonomy): domain Eukaryota; kingdom Metazoa; phylum Chordata; class Mammalia; order Artiodactyla; family Bovidae; genus Oreotragus; species Oreotragus oreotragus. The sequence goes on along the minus strand of SJYX01021393.1, from coordinate 89,424 downwards.
TGGTGATGCCATCCACCATCTCATTCTCTGTCACCCCCTTCTTCTGCCCTCAATCTTTCCCAGCAACAGGGTCTTTTCCAATGAGTTGGCTATTCGCATCAGGTGGTCAAACTATTATAGCTTCAGTATCAGTCCTTCCAATGAATTTCAGGATTGATTTCCTTTAAGATTTACTGGTTTGATCTCCTTGCTGTCCAAGGACTCTCAAGAGTCTTCTCCAGCACCATAATTGGAAAGCCTCAATTCTTCAGCACTCAGCCTTCTTAATGAGCCAACTCTCACATCCATAAATGACTACTGGAAAAACCATAGCTTTGACTATATGGACCTTTGTTGGCAAAGTGATGTCTCTGCTTTTCAATACACTGTCTAGGTTTGTCATAGCTTTTCTTTCAAGGAAATACCTTTTAATTTCGTGGCTGCAGTCACCATCCATGGTGATTTTGGAGCCCAAGAAAGTAAAATCTGTTATTCTTTCCACACTTCCCCCATCTAGTCCTCAGAATTTAGAACTGATACCATTAGAGATAGAAAATATTGTAGATCCTTGAGCTATAGAATAATGCTGTCTACTTATTTGCCTTCATGTGTTTTCATCCTCTACTCGAGCCCCAAGTAATGGATGGGAGGGATGGACGTTCAGTCTTGAGTTGCAGAAAGTTGGCTTGACCTAGTAGACAGAAGAAGCAGAAAGTTCTGAGGTGAAGTACAACAAAAAGGGGAGAGAGTACAATACAAGAGGTGGGGTTTTAGACACTGACTCCTATTCCAACGTCAACATTTTCAGATTGTGTACTGGGGAAAAGGAGGCTAAACTTTTCTATGTCTCAGTTCTCTTATTTTGAAAATGGAAATAAATTCTTTTAGATTTTAATGAGAATATTAAAAATTATGCATGATGCCTATTATAGTATCTGGAATCAAGCACACACAAACATCTTTCTTAACCTTGCTGGAGATCTTTCAAAATCTATTAGAATGACAGTACTCTTGGGTAGACTAAGACTGTGGTAGTATTTAGAGAGAGAGAGAGAATGTGTGTGTGTGTGTCTGTCTGTCTGTCTGTCCCTCAGTTGTGTCTGACTCTTTGCAACCCCTTGGACTGTAGTCAGCCAGGCTTCCCTGTCCATGGGATTCTCCAGGCAAGAATACTAGAGTGGGTTGCCATCCCCTCCTCCAAGTATTTTGAGTAACACATCAGAAAGAACAAAACTAAGTAACATAAATAATTCCATAAGAAAAACTAGAAGGGAAAGATGGAGGAGGGTCAGAGGAAATTGATTTATAAATTAGCCTAGGATGGACTTTGAAAAGGATTAGAATTGGGAAGTGAGGTATTGCCAGTTTCTTCTCTTTATCTCAAGGTCTTAGTTCGTTAAAGTCAAGAATCCATCTTTGAAGTTGAATTCTCTGCCAGAAGTTGTCATATTGACAGTGATAGCCCCGAACAGTTTAATTTTCTCATCCAGTTTGAATACAGTTTCTCACTCAGTCTTGCCCATGCACTGAAAAAGATTAGAATCTGTTCCTCAGCCTCCCATAAAGAATTTTGTCAAAAATATTTCCTCAGGTCTGAGAAGACTCTGCAGGTAGTCGATAAACAGAATCAGCTCCTGCCTGATTTTCCACACTGAAGTCTTTCCCATAGGGATAAATTAAAATCTCAGTGCTGCTTTTTTTCTTTTTTTCTTTTTGGTTGCTTTTTTCTTTTGTGAATGTGGTATCTAGACCAAATCATGTTTTATTTGAAAAGATCATATTTTAAAGTGAATAGTGAAGCTTGTTTAGATTCCAACACCTCTTCCTTTGTTTCAAATGTTGGACGGGTTGTATTCAGGTGTTACAGGGCAGAAGGAGGCTTTGTATACTCACAGTGACCTAGTATTGATTAACTTGAATTTTCTCAGGTATTTATTTAAGCATTTCCTTGCTTCAAAATTTCAACTGAGATGCAACAGATGAAACTGACAAATTGTCGTAAAGTATTGTGCCTCTGGTCTGAATATAATCACAACTAAATGTCTTTAAATATGACACTTTTTTGTGTGAGCTGCAAAGCTGTTTACCCTGCAGAATTAACTGGTATATTACTTTAAGGCCCATCTTTGTTAGGAAATGGATTGAGTTGGGGGCAATATCAAATTAGATTGAAGAACAGTAAAGATTGGATTACTGAAGCTTCATTCTCAAAGTTCCTATTAATCCAAACTATTTAACAAATTACAATATATGTGTTTGTAATTCATGAGTTCTGTGAAAGTATATACACTTTGACTTGTCTTCCTTTTGTAGAAATAGCTTAATTCTCATTTCTCTGATAGAAGTGGCTCTCCTCCAAATATGTATTTCTCTCCCATTCTGTTTATTCACATTACAAATACCAGATAAACTCAGTTCTGACAATATAACATTATAGAATCATATATTTAATGCCAAACAACTCAGTTTCCACACTGAGAAGTTAAAACTGAGTCAGTTTAAGTGATATACTGACAATGTCAAACTTAGTTAGTGGCACAAGAGATAATGGATCCCAGGCCTCTTGAATCCCAAGGGTCTAAGCCAGGCAACTGAAAAAATATAGAGAGTGCTAGTTTTCAGAGGAATTATTTTTAACACGTGGCATTAGAGGATATTGTAGTATATGAGGATCCCTCTGCCCCCAAAGAGGAGCCTGTGTGGTGCCATCCATGGGGTCACAAACAGTTGCACACAATATCGTGACTGAACATCAACACAACTACTCCCAAATATCTGCTGTATAGTGTATATTTTTGCCTGAAACAATTTTTCAAACATGGTGCAGCTATACAAAAGCTGCTTTTAAAATACCAGCATTCTTTAAAAATAAGTAAACCTCTAGCACTTTAGCAAGAATTATTTCGTTTCATTGGGTTACTGACCTGAGAAATACTGTAAGGACGTAGTATTTTGTCTTAAAGGGAAGACAGATCAATTCAGAGCAAAGAGCCATATGTCCAGTAGAAAACTGTGTCTGTGTGTGTGTGTGGTAACTCTTATAGTGCAACTGTAGAAGAATGGCTTTAGACAATTTAATTGTCATCTGAATTCTAACAATTTCCATTTTTAAAATATATATCAAAGCTTGAATTCAGAGATATATACAAAAACTCACAAATTTAAACATGAACACAGATATAAGAGGGCACAAGACTTCTGGGAATATCCCCACATCAATGCCAGTGACTGTATCTCCAGTCAGATAACATAGGGCTGGCACCACAAGACACAGGTGCTTAATAGAATAAGTCAGAACTTAAAAAAACATTATTCAAGAACTTTGAGGAACTCCACATGCCTATAAAAATTTGGATGTGATAGCAGATGGCATCTCTTTTGCATGAGAGGCATGACAGCCTGAACTAGGAGATACTGAGAATTTAACTCAGGCTTCAAGCCCACAGTATTATTCACCCACTTTCGCTCTGTGAGACTCAAGTGTTACACTATAGAAAACAAGTGTTCTTTTCTCTGAGATGAGACATTTTCTTTCCAGAGATCTGAATGATTCTGACTTAATACTGGGGGATAAAAGACGTTTGAGGGGGGATAGCTGAAAGGAATAAAAGAGAATATGGCAAATGAAATCTATCAGGAAAGTAGAAGAACATGGTGAGAGGAATTAACAAAGACATGGAAAGAAAATGCATGGTGAGACTCTGTTTAAATGTATTCAAGCATTTTGGAAGGGTTCAGGTCTGAGCACATTTCTATAGCCAGAATAACCTAGTTCAGTTCAGTTCAGTTCAGTCACTCAGTCATGTCCAACTCTCTGTGTCCCCATGAATTATAGCACGCCAGGCCTCCCTGTCCATCACCATCTCCCAGAGTTCACTCAGACTCACGTCCATAGAGTCTGTGATGCCATCCAGCCATCTCATCCTCGGTCGTCCCCTTTCCCTCCTGTCTCCAATCCCTTCCCAGCATCAGAGTCTTTTCCAATGAGTCAACTCTTCTCATGAGGTGGCCAAAGTACTGGAGTTTCAGCTTTAGCATCAGTCCTTCCAAAGAAATCCTAGGGCTAATCTTCAGAATGGACTGGTTGGATCTCCTTGCAGTCCAAGGGACTCTCAAGAGTCTTCTCCAACACCACAGTTCAAAAGCATCAATTCTTCGGCGCTCAGCTTTCTTCACAGTCCAACTCTCACATCCATACATGACTACTGGAAAAACCATACCCTTGACTAGATGGACCTTTGTTGGCAAAGTAATGTCTCTGCTTTTGAATATGCTATCTAGGTTGGTCATAACCTTTCTTCCAAGGAGTAAGCATCCTTTAATTTCATGGCTGCAGTGGATGAAGCAATACAATGCATATTTGCTGCAATCAATCTAGTTTTTAAACTCTTTCTTCAGACCTCCACCTTGCCTACCACCCACACAAAAAGTTTTTTTATAAAAAGACTAATAATGACTTAATATATTTTCCATGAAAGGAAAAGATTATTTAGCAAGACCAAAACCACTTTAGAGTAGTATATTGCTAAAGTCGAATAAACTTTCATTTTCTCATCCTACTCACATTCTTTGCAAGACTGACATTTAAAACTTTCATCCTTGTGCACCATTAATTTCAAATATACCTTTCTTAGACATTTCAAGTTCTCGAATATTTGAAACTATACACAACACTTTTACTAAGTTCTGTCTTATTTACCTCATTTATTTTGTATGACTAAGTTGGAATTTGCCTTAGAGACCTAAATCTCAGAGAGAAAACAGTATTTTATTACTTACAGGTACATAAATCCTTTCTTAATGATTCAACCGTTGTTAGCCACTATTGGGTCAGAATAATTGAAATTCTCCGTGCTTAGTGCTTTTAGCACTTGCAAGTAACTTTATCAGCTGCTTACTCATCCTAAATAAAGGCTATATTTTTGGTCAAGCTATTGCAAGAACTTGAATAGTGACTCAAACTTTAGCTGGTTGGTGCAAGTTTATTTTCTGGTAATTCTAGTTTCAAAAACAATTGTATTGTGACATTCTAATGACCTACGTGGAGAAGGAAATGGCGACCCACTCCAGTATTCTTGCCTAGAGAATGCCATGGATACAGGAGCCTGGTGGGCCAGTGTCCATGGGGTCGGACACTGCTGAAGTGACTTAGCATGCACTGGAGAAGGAAAGGGCAACCCAATCCAGTATTTTTGCCTGGAGAATCCCAGGGACAGAGGAGCCTGGAGGGCTGCTGTCTATGGGGTCACACAGAGTCGGATATGACTGATGCGACTTAGCAGCAACAGCAATGACCTACATGTGTGATGTGGCAAAGTGTGTACACACTACCTGCCTTCTTGATGTAACCCAGAAGCTCCCACACTTGTATAAGCCCCAAGTTATGCTGTGATCAGTGCAAAGGGATGGTGTTCAGTGGCTTTCAATTTGGACTCTTCAGTTCCTGGTGCTGTGTGCTAAGTTGCTTCAGTCGTGTCCTAGTCTTTGCAACCCCATGGACTGTAGCTTGCAGGCTCCTCTCTCCTGCAGGCTCTTCTTGCCTGGGATTTGCCAGGCAGGAATACTGAAGTGGGTTGCCATTTCCTTCTTCAGGGGATCTTCCTAACCCAGAGATCGAACCTGGGTCTCTTGCATTGAAGGAGGAATTTTTACCACTGTGCCACTAGGGACACCTTGGGCAAAAGTGCTTGAACTCTCATGTTAGAGCTAATCCACTGGTAAACAGGTTTAATGATAACTATTTCATAGTGTTGATGTGATGTTAGAATGTAAATCTTAGGAAAATGCCTGGCACATAGTTCACATTCAATAAAAATGGAGCAACTATTTTTTTTTTAAGGCCAGTAAGTCAGATCTCTGGGTTTCATATAAATACTTTGGAATGACCTCTAGAATAGTAATGCCCTGTGTGGTGATGATTAAGGGCTTAGGGAAAGACTTTCTACAAGTTGCTTAAACTTGTTCTTGTTTAGAGATTCTTTGGGAGAAGAACATTTTAGATATAGCTAGCCAAATGCTCAAGTACAAAACAAATTTCATTCTCTTTCTTTCATTTGTTTCTTTCTTCCCTACTCATCCCTACTCACCCCATTCTCACTCTAGGACTACAGAAAATAATGTCCAACATCCTTTATCTAGAAGCTGTATACAACTTATACTATTGAATCACAACAGCTTTTTCATATATAGAAGTTACTCTAATTTGGTAATATTTTTTATTATATCTGATTTTTTAATTAAAAATGAATTGTTCTATCTTTTTCCCCCCAAATCCACATTCTCCCTAGTTTATGGAACTAAAACATGGAAATAATATTTAAATAAGATTCTAACCAATGCTAACTATAACAGGAGATGTCCTGTGGTTCTTTTATATTGTGTCATATTCAAATACTGTGTTTGTTCAACATTTACAGATCAGCCAATCCCCAGTTAGCATTTGTGATAGGCTTTTTCCCTTAATATACAAGTGGTATTAGTGTCTATAAAATTTAATAAAACAATCAACTACTCAACACAACTATATGATGTCCTAAGTAAGTTCACAGTGATTAACCTGAAGCCCTGTACCATGTATACCCCTGTAGGAATCCATGGTAACAAAGTAGGCCTGTTGTGAATGACACACACAAATGGTTTTACCATGTTGTAATCCTTTAAACTAATTAATGCAAGACAGCTTGGTATTTGACCAAATTAGATTTAGGAAGAACCATAATGTATGCTCAATAAATATTTGTGCAATAAATAAATGATTAAGTAAAAAAAAAAAGAATGCTTTGAATAAATCATTCCTTGTCTTTCATAAATTTATAAGTGAGGAATATATTGCTCTGAGAAACTAAAAACAACTACTTTATTAACTAAGAAAGCTGATCAGGATTTCTTTGAGAAAAATAAAAGCATGCAGTATCTTTTTACATACCATTGCTCAGAGGGCTTCCCTAGTGGCTCAGATGATAAAGAATCCACCTACAATGCAGGAGACCTGGGTTTGATCCTTGGGTTGGGATGATCCCCTGGAGGAGGGCATGGCAACCTGCTCCAGTATTCTTGTCTGGAGAATCCCCGTGGACAGAGGAGCCTGGCGCATTACAGTCCATGGAGTCGCAAAGAGTTGGACATGGCTGAGCGACTAAGCAGAGCACATTGCTCAGAGTTTGACATGTCTTAATTTTTTTTTTTTTAGCCCATGGTTCTGTCTGCCATCACTTGACACATGTAGATCTGAGGTTTATAAAATAGCGGGGCTTGTAGCAGAACTAGGTAATAACCAGAACATTAAAATTTTATTCCTCTTGCTATGTCCCAATCTTAACATCATATTAATACAAATCTTTAAGTGTTAGTGATTCATTAGAGTAGAGTTCTGACCTCTACAGATCCTGTGTGTCTGACTCAGTTGTGTCTGACTCTTTGCAGCCCTATGGGCTGTATCCCGCCAGGCTCCTCTGCCCATGGGATTTTCCAGGAAAGAATACTGGAGTAAGGTATCACTTCTCCAGGGGATCTTCCTGACCCAGGGAGCCTCTACAGAGCTGTTAGGTTTCATCATACACATCTGTGTTTATAGATTTTTCTCATGTGTCAAAAGTAATTTTGTGCCTCTTTAGCTTGCATATTCCTTGTTAGAGTTTATACTCATTATAAGCACAGTTTGCTTTTTTTCCTGTAAACTAGGTCACAAACTTCCAGTGGTGTCCACTAGGTACCAAATTAAGTGACTTTATGTATTGATTTGCTTTCTTTTTCTTCATAGCTTTAAGGATTTTTAGAATTATTATTTTTATCTATTTGTTTACTTGTGTGTTCCCTTTATGGTTCTCTAGAAAAAACAAATGACATAAGAGCAGGGACTCAAATTCTCCACTGGTAACCAAGCATTTACAAAGTAATCAGCAAGTAGTTGGAGCTTAACAATTATTTAAAGGATGGATCAATGAAGACATCCAAACTAGAAAATTCATGTTCCAAATAATACACTTTGATTTGGCTGTTTTGTCCTTACTGTTGCAAGAATTCTACTATTGAAGCCTCATTAATTGGCAACTGAGGAACAAAACGGCCAAGATCGTCCTGTTTTTGAGAAAACACTTAAAGAAGAGTCTGACTTACTAGGAACCGAATAAATATGTGTTATATCCAATGTCCAAATGCTCTGTTAAAAACAGAGTTTTCATATATATTTTCCAAAATTTTTGGAGTAGTTTCCAAATATTTATCAGCTATATTGTGGGCCAAAGAGGATTGTTTTACTACATCAACAGTTTTTGAGGATAATGAAGGTTAGTGACTAGTTATGCTGCTAAATCGCTCCAGTCGTGTCCGACTCTGTGCGGCCCCACAGACGGCAGCCCGTCAGGCTCCGGCGTCCCTGGGATTCTCCAGGCCAGAACTCTGGAGTGGGTTGCCATTTCCTTCTCCAATGCATGAAAGTGAAAAGTGAAAGTGAAGTCGCTTAGTCGTGTCTGACTCTTCGCGACCCCATGGACTGCAGCCCACCAGGCTCCTCCGTCCATGGGATTTTCTAGGCAAGAGTACTGGAGTGGGGTGCCATCGCCTTCTCCGATTAATCCATTTATTCTTACTCTGTGAAGTCAAATGCCCTACCCAGTTTTTTGCATGCATTTTGATTACTTGATTGCAAAGCTAAACAAATTAAAAGAAGGCAAGAGACCTTGGTTTTAGTTTTTTTTTTTTCCTCAAAGAATCTACTCTTGATCAACGAATAGTAACTTAAAATTTAACTATTTCATTATTAGTCTTAAGAGTTTAACTGATGACCTGCTTAAATTTATTGCTCATTTAGCCAAAGAAATCTGTGAGTCCATTCGTGAAACATTTTATTTTAATCAGGTAATTTATTCAAACAAGGATAGTTTGGTGAAAATACTTANAAAAAAAAAAATGAATGCTTTGAATAAATCATTCCTTGTCTTTCATAAATTTATAAGTGAGGAATATATTGCTCTGAGAAACTAAAAACAACTACTTTATTAACTAAGAAAGCTGATCAGGATTTCTTTGAGAAAAATAAAAGCATGCAGTATCTTTTTACATACCATTGCTCAGAGGGCTTCCCTAGTGGCTCAGATGATAAAGAATCCACCTACAATGCAGGAGACCTGGGTTTGATCCTTGGGTTGGGATGATCCCCTGGAGGAGGGCATGGCAACCTGCTCCAGTATTCTTGTCTGGAGAATCCCCGTGGACAGAGGAGCCTGGCGCATTACAGTCCATGGAGTCGCAAAGAGTTGGACATGGCTGAGCGACTAAGCAGAGCACATTGCTCAGAGTTTGACATGTCTTAATTTTTTTTTTTTTAGCCCATGGTTCTGTCTGCCATCACTTGACACATGTAGATCTGAGGTTTATAAAATAGCGGGGCTTGTAGCAGAACTAGGTAATAACCAGAACATTAAAATTTTATTCCTCTTGCTATGTCCCAATCTTAACATCATATTAATACAAATCTTTAAGTGTTAGTGATTCATTAGAGTAGAGTTCTGACCTCTACAGATCCTGTGTGTCTGACTCAGTTGTGTCTGACTCTTTGCAGCCCTATGGGCTGTATCCCGCCAGGCTCCTCTGCCCATGGGATTTTCCAGGAAAGAATACTGGAGTAAGGTATCACTTCTCCAGGGGATCTTCCTGACCCAGGGAGCCTCTACAGAGCTGTTAGGTTTCATCATACACATCTGTGTTTATAGATTTTTCTCATGTGTCAAAAGTAATTTTGTGCCTCTTTAGCTTGCATATTCCTTGTTAGAGTTTATACTCATTATAAGCACAGTTTGCTTTTTTTCCTGTAAACTAGGTCACAAACTTCCAGTGGTGTCCACTAGGTACCAAATTAAGTGACTTTATGTATTGATTTGCTTTCTTTTTCTTCATAGCTTTAAGGATTTTTAGAATTATTATTTTTATCTATTTGTTTACTTGTGTGTTCCCTTTATGGTTCTCTAGAAAAAACAAATGACATAAGAGCAGGGACTCAAATTCTCCACTGGTAACCAAGCATTTACAAAGTAATCAGCAAGTAGTTGGAGCTTAACAATTATTTAAAGGATGGATCAATGAAGACATCCAAACTAGAAAATTCATGTTCCAAATAATACACTTTGATTTGGCTGTTTTGTCCTTACTGTTGCAAGAATTCTACTATTGAAGCCTCATTAATTGGCAACTGAGGAACAAAACGGCCAAGATCGTCCTGTTTTTGAGAAAACACTTAAAGAAGAGTCTGACTTACTAGGAACCGAATAAATATGTGTTATATCCAATGTCCAAATGCTCTGTTAAAAACAGAGTTTTCATATATATTTTCCAAAATTTTTGGAGTAGTTTCCAAATATTTATCAGCTATATTGTGGGCCAAAGAGGATTGTTTTACTACATCAACAGTTTTTGAGGATAATGAAGGTTAGTGACTAGTTATGCTGCTAAATCGCTCCAGTCGTGTCCGACTCTGTGCGGCCCCACAGACGGCAGCCCGTCAGGCTCCGGCGTCCCTGGGATTCTCCAGGCCAGAACTCTGGAGTGGGTTGCCATTTCCTTCTCCAATGCATGAAAGTGAAAAGTGAAAGTGAAGTCGCTTAGTCGTGTCTGACTCTTCGCGACCCCATGGACTGCAGCCCACCAGGCTCCTCCGTCCATGGGATTTTCTAGGCAAGAGTACTGGAGTGGGGTGCCATCGCCTTCTCCGATTAATCCATTTATTCTTACTCTGTGAAGTCAAATGCCCTACCCAGTTTTTTGCATGCATTTTGATTACTTGATTGCAAAGCTAAACAAATTAAAAGAAGGCAAGAGACCTTGGTTTTAGTTTTTTTTTTTTCCATCAAAGAATCTACTCTTGATCAACGAATAGTAACTTAAAATTTAACTATTTCATTATTAGTCTTAAGAGTTTAACTGATGACCTGCTTAAATTTATTGCTCATTTAGCCAAAGAAATCTGTGAGTCCATTCGTGAAACATTTTATTTTAATCAGGTAATTTATTCAAACAAGGATAGTTTGGTGAAAATACTTATCACCAAAATATTTGCCCTAATGTACTCTTTAACTGAGGTCAGTTCCAAGACCAGGATTTGGACGAGTCTATAACAGTTTATAGTTATCAAATGAAAGAGTCACTTAAATCAGAATCTAATATTCCTAATGTAATTCTTTAAATGAATGTCAAGAAATCACTGCCTTACATAGCACGGTCATGGGTCTTGGGAAGATGTCTCATAGATAAAAATGCACTAAAAACAAAATCTTTGGATGCTTAAATACATCAGCTGCTTTTAGTGAAAAAATATGTTTGGATCAATATCCCTGGTTGTCAGCATATAAAAATTGTTGAAAAATCTGTTGAACTGGTTAAAAGTACATACAAATCAAATGCTTTTTAAGGTTGTTGAGGACAGTATTTTAAATGTGTAGTAGAATTTGTGTACCTGAAACTGTTCTCACCCACATATTTTCCTTGTCACCATTAACCATCTTTCTGAACAGTGGAAATAATATTAATTCCCACAAATTTCCGATTCCCAATACATATACTTTATGTAAACTCTTAATGCAATCCATAATACATTTGTTTCATATATTGTACTTCATTTTATTCCCTTAAAATTGAATGAATTATATAAAAACTAAACTCATATTCCAGCTTACATATGTGGATTTTCAGCCTATTTATGTTCACTTATTATGAACTATTTCAGATCAAAGACTGAGACACGTGTGTGTTGGCACTGTCACCGCCTATGATAAAGTTTGCACAGAAAAGGTGTTCGCGGGCGCTTGGGAGATTTAGATAGTGCAGCAGCAGCAGAAGACACATGTATACTTGAACATGTTTTCTTGTTCCTAGAGTAGTTTTACCCTCATTTCAACCATGAATTTGTGTTTAGCTTGTTTTTTTAAAATGATCAATTTCTATCTGTAAGAACTGAACCAAGTATTCATAAACTTAGATTTTTTAGTTGAGGACAGTATTTTAAATGTGTAGTAGAATTTGTGTACCTGAAACTGTTCTCACCCACATATTTTCCTTGTCACCATTAACCATCTTTCTGAACAGTGGAAATAATATTAATTCCCACAAATTTCCGATTCCCAATACATATACTTTATGTAAACTCTTAATGCAATCCATAATACATTTGTTTCATATATTGTACTTCATTTTATTCCCTTAAAATTGAATGAATTATATAAAAACTAAACTCATATTCCAGCTTACATATGTGGATTTTCAGCCTATTTATGTTCACTTATTATGAACTATTTCAGATCAAAGACTGAGACACGTGTGTGTTGGCACTGTCACCGCCTATGATAAAGTTTGCACAGAAAAGGTGTTCGCGGGCGCTTGGGAGATTTAGATAGTGCAGCAGCAGCAGAAGACACATGTATACTTGAACATGTTTTCTTGTTCCTAGAGTAGTTTTACCCTCATTTCAACCATGAATTTGTGTTTAGCTTGTTTTTTTAAAATGATCAATTTCTATCTGTAAGAACTGAACCAAGTATTCATAAACTTAGATTTTTTTAATGACTATTTTAACAGCAATTTTAAGTGCATTATCTTCCTATTAACTAAAATTGCATCTCTATATACTTAAAGGTAAGGAAGCATACATATGTGAGACATACTTATCCAGTGTATTCAGTTCAGTTCAGTCACTCAGTAGTGTCCGATCCTTTGCAACCCCATGAATCACAACACACCAGGCCTCCCTGTCCATCACCAACTCCCGGCATATAGGCAATGATTAATAGTCAAGTTGGTGAGGAGGGGGCTCTCAAAAGATTAAATTCCATGCAGACCATGGGTATCCATTGATGGAAAATGTCTAGATTTTTGCCAACATTATAGAGGTTGTTTAGAACCAGCTGGAGATTTAGTCAGTGGGTTTTGGCTTGAGAGGTGGGGAAAGGGAAAAATACTTTATCCAAACACACTTAGATCAGATCAAATAACTCATATGGCTAAACCAACTCATTTGAGAAGAGTGAACAAACTAAGCAAGTTTTTATTCATACTTCCATCATGGCAAAATGACCTTTTGTATTTTAAGAGTTTTTGTTTGAATAAAAGAATGATTTTACATGTGAATTTGTAGACAAAGGGTATTTATTCATTTAGGGCTTCCCTTGTAGCTCAGTTGATAAAGAATCTACCTGCAATGCAGGAGACTTGGGTTCGATTCCTGGGTCGGGTAGTTCCCCTGGAGAAGGAAATAGCCACCCACTCCAGTATTCTTGCCTGGTGAATCCCATAGACAGAGGAGCCTGGCAGGCTACAGTCCATTGGGTTGAAAGAGTTGGACATGACTTAGCAACTAAACCGCCACCACCATTTTTGGCTGCACTGGGTCTTCATCGCTTTGCATGGGCTTTCTCTAGCTGTGGAAAGCGGAGGCTACCCTTCGTTGCAGTGTGTGGGCTTCTCATTGTGGTGGTTTCTCTTGTTGTGGAGCACAGGCTGTGGGTGCATGGGCCTCAGTGTAGCATGCAGAGAGGAGTTGCAGCTGGCAGACCCTAGAGTGCGGCTCAGTAGCTGTGGTCCATGGGCTCAGTTATTCCAGGGCATGTGGAATCTTCCCAGAGGACCAGAGATCGAACCCTTGTCCCCTGCATTGGCAGGCAGATTCTTATCCATTGCACCACCAGGCAAGTCCAGGATGTTTCCTTTCTTCAAATACACAGTATCTTTAGGTGAAACTTAAGATTTATTAAGGAAATGCAAATACATTTTTATTGTACACAGAAGCATCTAGCTTTATTTAGGACATGTACCTTTTAAAAATATAAGGCCTGATATATACACATAAAGTCTGATATATAGAAGCTAAAACCTTAAGTAGTGGTTTGTTTTGTTTTTAAAGATTTTTGATAGTACAGCATTGTACCCATTGTTTAGTTTAGAACTAGCCACCATCTTCAGAAAGAACTTTCAGCAGACATACAGGTCTACAGGTGTTTTGAGGGGAGCTGGTTCTGATTCTGTAAACATGAAATGATTTCCTAAGATTTCCTAAGCTAATTCTTAAAGCTTATATGCTATAATGTTTTTCTTGAGAGGACATATTCAAACCGTAATATTTGAAAATATAGAATGCACCATTCAGTTCAAACAAAATTGATTTTCTAAGTCTTTGGGAGACCACTCAGTTTCACATCAAAACTCAAACAAACCTCCACAAATCTCCATGTGTAATTTGATACCTCTGATTCACAGGAGGCCAGGATAATGGTGGAGTAGAGCTAATGGATTAGAATACTAGGGCCTAGGTATAGCATTTGCATAATGAGTTTGGAACCAACAGTGTATTTCCTAAGAGTGGTAGGGGTAACAGAGTCAATGAAATGAAATGTTAAGGTAAAAGCAATAGATCATCTTGCAGTGTGCCGAAAACATTAAACAATTTGAAAGGTTAATGAACAAAACAGTGGTTCTCTATGAGGACCTCCAGAAAACATTAGTGAAACAGCAAAATGAAACTGCCTAAAGCATGAAAAAAAATCTATAGAACTCGTTCTCTCTCTTTTTCCCCCAGTGTTCTGTGGATGAAACAATAGCAACTTCAACATAAGGCATGTGTTAAGAATTAATAACTTGTTGGATTAATTGTAGTCAGTCTTTCCTCAAGCCAGCCATTCCTTCTAACTTGTCATTAATCCTCAAGAAATGCCCTGTACTACAATCATAGCTGCCAAAATCATGCTAGTTTAAATTAACAATATAATAAACAAACAAATAAATCTTCCTAGGACTTAAAAGTTATTATTATAGGACCAATTAGGACCCCTCACCCCCCAAAAAAATTTTTTTTTAAGAATAGTGTAATTGTAGCTTGGAAATAAAATGATCAGTCTCTCCAAAAGAGGTCAGCAACCTTCTATTTCTCTCCTAAAATATAATTTACTCCCTTGCTATTACATCTTTACAGGAAATAAAATGTATATCTAACGTGCATTTGATATGGACCCAAGATTAGTGCTTCTCAGAATCTTTAATGTGCATATGAATCACCCTGGGATCTTGTTAAATGTAGATTCTGATTCAGTAGGTCTGAGGTGACCAGATACTCTACAAGTCTAATAAGCTCCTGGTTGATGCTGCTGCTGCTGATATAGGGAACATTTTGGCAGTAAGTCCCCCAGAGGCTTCCACAGAACCTGGTGGAAATACTTGTATACTTGTACATCAAAAAAAGGCAGGGATGGGGGCTGGGAGTGGTGGGCAGATGGAGGTTTGAGCTGGGTGCCAGGCTGGCTGCTCAGAAAAGCTGGGAGAAGGAAAGATAATCTGATAATCCACTTGCAACATTGTGAATGGAGTGAGTGGTGATGGTCCCTCTTACCTACAACATTCCAGGCACTGCAATACCTGCTAGGTTACACACTAACTAAACCCCACCCTGGTGAAGCCTCAAGTCTATTACAAATACCCTGTTTTTTCTCCCTGCATCTGAAGGATGGGATGAATATAACAATATAGAAATCATGCATTTTTAAATAATTAGATGACAAACTAATTCTTCTCTATTAGGACTATACATTTGGGAAACTCAGCCTCTCTGGGTCTAGTTTTCTTACAAATTTTTAAGTGAAGGAGATATCTTCAGGCTCCCTCTTAGCCTTGTTACCTAATCAAACTTGGGTCAGCTTTCCTCCTGCACAGTGAAGCCAGTTTACTGACTCTGGGTTGTGATGAAGGAAAGTACAATGTTTATATCAGGGCCCAAAAAGGAGTATAGGTGGTTCATGCTCAAAAGGTCCAGACTTCTTAGTGGTTTGCAGGGAAGCATTTTTAAAGACAATATTTGGGAGTGAAGGCTACAGGACTCATGGCTTTGTTCTGATTGGTTGGTGGTGAGGTAACAGGATGGTGTTCCAAGAATCTGGATTACCAATCTTCTGGTTCCAGCCACTCTAGGGTCTGCTCAGCAAGTAGCTGCCACTCTCCACCTGCTGGCTGCAGCTGAGTGTGTGTGGGCAGGGGCGGGGATGCAGCTAGGGGGAGAAGGGGATGTTATAGTACCTGAAGAATAACTCAAAAATACTCATAAGATTGCTATGTAGATCCCTTGAGGAGGGACTAGGACCCTATTTCATAGCAAACTATTGTCATTACTTTATTAACTGTTTTTTTCTTTGTTTCTACATTTCCTCACTTCTCTAATTAAGCTTGTGCCTGCTCTTTGGAACTCAGGGAAAGCTTAGGAGACTAAAGCCTTTTTCTGTAAACAAGAAATGGGGAGCTTATAATATGACATCAGCCATGTGACTTTAAAGTAATGGATTTTTTTCTAATAACACCAAGTTTTGTTTTCTGTGGTTTTTTTTTAAGAATACATTTTGTGCTTGGAATTAGCCCTATGAGAAATCAGTTACTCCAAATATTTTAAGACCTGCATTTTTGAAGTTTCTTGTAGTGTTAGTTTTGGTGTTATCTAAAAATGTCAAAGATATTATATTCTAGTTCCACTTAACTGAACTGTAAAGTTGTCTGAATTATCCTTTCAAATGTTAAAAGAAAATCTAATCAAGGATGTTTGAGAGGATGTAAAATCCTAGAGAGTGGGTTTTATGTTTACTTTATTTTTGTATTTTTAAAGCAAGATTTCCCAAATTTCTTTGTTTGTAAGAATCTCCTGCAGTGAGTGCTAAAAGTACTTAGTTCGAGAGTGTACACCTTATTTAATAAAATGCTGTAAGAGAAGCTATATTTTCCCTGTAAAGTTTATTCTAATTGTTGCAAAAATTTAGGTAAATTATTTTACAGTTCACACAGTGTTTAGTACAGAGTAGTTGCTCAACTGTCAACAAATGATGGAAGAATGAATACCAAAGTCTGTCATGTAAGTGGTGAATTGCCATTTTTGCAACTATAAATAATGCATTAATTAACTTCAGAATATAAGACTTAAATTTTCTTTGCCACCTTCTCAAATCTTACTTTATCCAGATTAAAAGTCATAAATGAACCCCTCGCCACCTTCAACCTTTAGATTCCATGAGAGTCAAAATCATGTATTTATGCTCTTATATCCTCAGGACCCAAAGTAGCAACTGATACCTATGTATCTGATATCTAAATACTTGTTGACTCACATAACTTAGCTGAGAATCTGGCTAGTTTAACTGTAAGACTGTGACAATCACCCGAAATATCTCCACTTAAGGTTTTCTTCAACTCAGCCTAGCTGGGTTTATCTTCCAGGCCCCAGAAATTATCTACACTTTTATTCTGAAGAACAATCCTGATCCTAGAGCCAAGAAGTTCTTTGACCAGATAGCTAAGGAATTATCAATTACTTGGACATTAGTATTTAGTGGCCAAATCAGGAAACAAATATGACTAGCATCATTCCACCAGGAAAAGCATTACTGCTCATGCAAAGTTACGAGGAAAATGTTTTTTTCTAGAAAAGATTATGTTTAAATTCATAAACCCCAGAAACAGCATGACCTGGGTTCAGTTCCAACTCTGTTCACCTACTAAATTCATGACCTTTGGAAAGCAACCAAATCTCTTCTTCTATAATATGATACCTACCATACCTTTAAAAAGAGAATGAGTTGACATTTGTGTATCAGAGAGAGTATTTTTATATATTAGCTGATTATTTTCTTTTTCAGAAAGAACTTAGTCGAAGTTGTTCAGTCATGTCCGACTCTTTGTAACCCTTGGCTGTACCCTACCAGGCTCCTCTGCCCTTGGAATTTTCCAGGCAAGGGTACTAGAGTGGGTTGCCATTTCCTTCTCCAGGGGATCTTCCAGATACAGGGATTGAACCCAGGTCTCCCATACTGCAGGCAGACACTTTACTATCTGAGCCACCAGGGAAGCATATTAGCTGATTATTTTCTTTTTCAGAAAGAACCTAGCACAACATCAAAACCAAAAGTTATTTCTTGTTATTTGAAAACACCAGAGATTTGAAGAACTAGCTGCTGAGTCCGGTTTTTCTGTGGCAGGGGCTAAAGCATACTCTGGGATAGGAGAAAAGACGGGCAATGTGAAAAGGGAACAGTTATGTGGGTGAGAAAAAAATTCTGAGAATGTCTTAAGAAGGAGGCCATGTTTCCCTCCTCAGTACAATTTCTGCAGATACATTTGGTGATCTCAGATTAGAAGGGACATCACAATGGTGTAAGAGGAACAGAGGAGGAGTGGTTGATGCTATTTCTAGACAAAGCACACTGAGGTTGGCAAACATCCAGTTCTGTCTGTCTTGGGGAGCTGCTGACTGGTTTTCAGTGTGATCAACATGGAGCAGAGGGGACATTGGCAGTGCGGAATCTGAAGGGTTGTTTCAGTCCATGGAGAGGATATAACAGCAAGTACCAGAGAATCAAGTAAGACAGAGAAAGGTTGATTAGGAAGGATGAAGATCTTAACAGTCAAAGGAGACAATACATAGCTCAGGAGAGGTCAGCCTAGATGAGAAACGGCTGAGGACAAAATAGTTTCTTTTCCCAAAAACTATATACTACATGAATACCTCCAAACTGCCCTACCCACCCCAGTGGCAGTAGAAGTTTGAAGATAAGAATGAAAAGAAATTCTGAATAGACTTAGCTCATTCCAAAATTAGGATTCCATCTTTGCACCAGTGGAGTGAGTTTTGAAATAGAAGTTCAGTCATGGAAAAAATAAAGTTACATCTTTGGTTCACTAAATTTATAGTCAGTGAAGCTTGTACTTTAGCTACTCATAAAGAACTAAGCCCCATGACTGGCACAGAGAATTAGATCTATAAAAACACAGTTGGGGTTACTATCAAGAAGGAGAACTCATAGAAGTGGAGGAAATTTAGTTTAAGAATAAAACTAGAAAAGTTTATGCTTGGTAGAGAGTAGGGTTTCAGTTCAGTTCAGTTCAGTCGCTCAGTCGTGTCCAACTCTTTGCGACCCCGTGAATCGTGGCATGCCAAGCCTCCCTGTCCATCACCAACTCCTGCAGTTCACACAAACTCATGTCCATCGAGTCGGTGATACCATCCAGCCATCATGATCTGTTGTCTCCTTCTCCTCCTGACCCCAATCCCTACCAGTGTCAGAGTCTTTTCCAGTGAGTCAACTCTTCGCATGAGTTGGCCAAAGTATAGGAGTTTCAGCCTCAGCATCAGTCCTTCCAAAGGACACCCAGGACTGATCTCCTTTAGGATGGACTGGTTGGATCTCCTTGCAGGCCAAGGGACTCTCAAGAGTCTTCTACAACACCACAGTTCAAAAACATCAGTTCTTCAGTGCTCAGCTTTCTTCACAGTCTAACTCACATCCGTACAAGACCACTGGAAAAACCATAGCCTTGACTAGATGGACCTTTGTTGGCAAAGTAATGTCTCTGCTTTTGAATATGCTATCTAGGTTGGTCTTAACTTTCCTTCCAAGGAGTAAGCCTCTTTTAATTTCATGGCTGCAATCACCATCTGCAGTGATTTTGGAGCCCCCCCCCCAAAATAAAGTCTGACACTGTTTCCACTGCTTCCCCATCTATTTCCCATGAAGTGGTGGGACCAGATGCCATGACCTTCATTTTCTGAATGTTGAACTTTAAGCCAACTTTTTCACTCCCCTCTTTCACTTTCATCAAGAGGCTTTTCAGTTCCTCTTCACTTTGTGCCGTAAGAGTGGTGTCATCTGCATATCTGAGGTTATTGATATTTCTCCCAGCAATCTTCATTCCAGCTTGTGCCTCTTCCAGCCCAGCATTTTTCATGATGTACTCTGCATAGAAGCTAAATAAGCAGGGTGACAATATACAACCTTGACATACTCCTTTTCCTATTTGAAACCAGTCTGTTGTTCCATGTCCAGTTCTAACTGTTGCTTCCTGACCTGCATATAGGTTTCTCAAGAGACATGTCAGGTGGTCTGGGATTCCCATCTCTTGAAGAATTTTCCACAGTTTATTGTGATCCACACAGTCAAAGGCTTTGGCATAGTCAATAAAGCAGAAATAAATGTTTTTCTGGAACTCTCTTGCTTTTTCCATGATCCAGCGGGTATTGGCAATTTGATCTCTGGTTCCTCTGCCTTTTCTCAAACCAGCTTGAACATCAGGGAGTTCACGGTTCACGTATTGCTGAAGCCTGGCTTGGAGAATTTTGAGCATTACTTTACTAGTGTGTGAGATGAGTGCAATTGTTCGGTAGTTTGAGTGTTGTTTGGCATTGCCTTTCTTTGGAATTGGAATGAAAACTGACCTTTTCCAGTCCTGTGGCCACTGTTGAGATTTCCAAATTTGCTGGCATATTGAGTGCAGTACTTTCANTCTCCCAGCAATCTTCATTCCAGCTTGTGCCTCTTCCAGCCCAGCATTTTTCATGATGTACTCTGCATAGAAGCTAAATAAGCAGGGTGACAATATACAACCTTGACATACTCCTTTTCCTATTTGAAACCAGTCTGTTGTTCCATGTCCAGTTCTAACTGTTGCTTCCTGACCTGCATATAGGTTTCTCAAGAGACATGTCAGGTGGTCTGGGATTCCCATCTCTTGAAGAATTTTCCACAGTTTATTGTGATCCACACAGTCAAAGGCTTTGGCATAGTCAATAAAGCAGAAATAAATGTTTTTCTGGAACTCTCTTGCTTTTTCCATGATCCAGCGGGTATTGGCAATTTGATCTCTGGTTCCTCTGCCTTTTCTCAAACCAGCTTGAACATCAGGGAGTTCACGGTTCACGTATTGCTGAAGCCTGGCTTGGAGAATTTTGAGCATTACTTTACTAGTGTGTGAGATGAGTGCAATTGTTCGGTAGTTTGAGTGTTGTTTGGCATTGCCTTTCTTTGGAATTGGAATGAAAACTGACCTTTTCCAGTCCTGTGGCCACTGTTGAGATTTCCAAATTTGCTGGCATATTGAGTGCAGTACTTTCACAGCATCATCTTTCAGGATTTGAAATAGCTCAACTGGAATTCCATCACCTCCACTAGCTTTGTTCATGGTGATGCTTTCTAAGTCCCACTTGACTTCACATTCCAGGATGTGTGGCTGTAGGTGAGTGATCACACCATCGTGATTATCTGGGTCATGAAGATCTTTTTGTACAGTTCTTCTGTGTATTCTTGCCACCTTTTCTTAATATCTTCTGCTTCTGTTAGGTCCATACCATTTATGTCCTTTATTGAGCCCATCTTTGCATGAAATCTTCCCTTGGTATCTCTAATTTTCTTGAAGAGATCTCTAGTCTTTCCCATTCATTTGTTTTCCTCTATTTCTTTGCATTGATCACTGAGGAAGGCTTTCTTATATCTCCTTGCTATTCTTTGGAACTCTGCATTCAGATGCTTATATCTTGCCTTTTCTCCTTGGCTTTTCGCCTCTCTTCTTTTCACAGCTATTTTTGTAGGTGTCTCCAGACAGCCATTTTGCTTTTTGCATTTCTTTCCCATCGGGATAGTCTTGATCCCTGTTTCCTGTATAGTGTCATGAACCTATGTCCATACTTCATCAGGCACTTTAATCTATCAGATCTAGTCCCTTAAATCTATTTCTCACTTCCACTGTATAATCATAAGGGGTTTGATTTAGGTCGTACCTGAATGGTCTAGTGGTTTTCCCTACTTTCTTCCATTTAAGTCTGAATTTGGCAATAAGGAGTCAATATTAAAGAAACTTTGTGAGTGAAAGGTAGAAGCAAGTTGGCTAGATTGTAATCTCATTGAGCAATGGCAAGCCTTAATCCTTCTTTTGTCCCTTGTAACACCTAGCAGAGTGTTGGACTCATTTTTGCTTTATACATGATTATTAAAATATGAGAAACTGGGGAAGGTAAGTACACAGTTGGTGACATTGATGTGGGAGAATCAAATATTTCAGGGCTATTTCTTCAAAAAGAGATTCATAGTTGTACATGAAGACTTAGGTAGGTCCACTGTCAAGGCTTTATAAATGATGATGTGAAGAGTCAGGGAAGGGAGCGTGCCTGTCTTTAGCAGAGTACAGCTGTGGTAGATTGAGAAGAATGGAGAAATCACTAGAAATGAGAGAAATACCCTACAAAATTTGTATGTTTGGAGCAATAATTTTCTAGAGCATGTAGGATATTTCTGTGGAAAATCTCATGGGAGTTTTTCCAGCCACACCAGCGCAAGAAGACCACCTTTTCAATCCTTTTCAAACTTATATAACATGAGTGCTAGTTGCCAGGCAGTGAAAAAGGATTTCCATGACCCCAGTATGTCCTGTTACACTGGAATTATTTTGATGTATTTGTCTTTAAAACTAACTTATTTCTTTGGAGTTCTAAAATTTTTGAATAGGTAATAATTCCAGGTTCAGAAATTGAAAACTATAAAAATAAATATCGTGAAATGGCTTCCTATCCTACATCTCCATCCATCCATTTTCAAGAAAACTTGCCCCCAAAGCAAAGTAATGGTTATTAGTTTCTTCATGTTCTGTATGCATAAATAACAAATATAAATATATTGTCTTGAAACCCTTTTTACACAAAAGATAGCTTTCTACACACACTGATCTGTGCCTTTGTTTCATTTAACCATATGTGTTTTTTATTTCTAATTATCAGTTTATAGAGAATTTCTGTTTTTAAAAGTTGTATCATGCTCCATTTTATCCACCTATCATAATGTATTTAGTCCACTCCACTAATGTTGGAGTGACTTATATTACTCCCTATCATTGAAATTATTAAGCCACATGGAAGTGAATAAATTTGCAGTCATGTCATTTCTCACATGTGCTAGTATTTCTATAGCATACATTTTCAGAATTTTTTGAGCGGGATTACGGGGTCAAGGATTATACATTTACACTTTTGATGATATTGATAAATTGCCCTCCACAGGCTTTATTTCTTTGGAGTCATTTTGAACCTCATCATCTAGAGCAGACTGCTTTTAAGAAAATCCTCAAGATCCCTAGATTGACAAGACTAGAAAACCAATAGGGAGTTCTTTGTTAAAAGAAAGATTTTTTTAAAGAATTTTTAATGTTAAACAAAATTAAAAGGCACTGCTCACTTTTATCAATCAACATTAATAACTGAACCCAAATTACTCAGAAAGGTAACTACAAGTCAGTTGTGATAGGATATTTTGTAACCTCAAAGGGATGCTGAATGTCAAGGTAATCTTAGACACTGATATAATGCTTGAGTTATTTGCCTAGTTATTTTAGGTTTACTATGGACTTGAGAGTTACCCACCTTTATAAAACTCAGAGGTACTATGCTTATTACGTTTTCCACCTTTGTTCAATCAAAATGTCCTTAAAGGAAGAAGTTAACACCAATGTTAATAACTAAAAATCTTAATTCACACTTACATTTAAAAATGCAGTGGAAAGTTAAACCCCAAAGATCATCCAGTGCAGGTGCTTGGAGCTATTTCAATAAGCTATAATTTTAGTTGAAAGAATTTTTTAGAACTTAATACAAAAGTATTCCTGTTTTTACACACATACACTCCACATAAACCTACATACATCAAATAATTATCTGTAAACCTTAACCTCTCCACACAAGGAATCCTCAGAGTCTCAGCTCTAAGAGGTAGATGCTGATTATTTTCACATTTGAAGGAATGTTTTTTCAAACAAAACGTGAGGTGCAGAGGGTCATGGCACAGCTGTGGAGTCCTAAGGCAAGAAGAGAAAAATAGGCTGAAAAATGAGGGTCCTACCATGGAGGAATGAGGATAGGCCCCTTACTGTGCATCCACACACCAACTCTACAGCAAAGAAAGGATGAATAAATAAATAGATGAATGCCCTGATTTGTAATTTAAATAGACACAGTGAAATCTATTTTGTGATAACAGTATTTCAATAATTTTCCCTTTAAACTTATAATTTTTCCCTTGAATATGCAAGTGTCCTCTAAGATATTTCAAAGATGTATTCTTTTGATCTTGATCCATGAAAAAAGACAATAAAATGGATGTGGAAGGCTTAGGCAAAATTCATGTCTTGAGCCTGAAAGCACATCATTGAGTTATATAACTTTATATACATATATTTCAATTTCCCCACACTTTTCTTACATAAATAAAATAAAGGTCAGTAGAAAATGGCTGGCTTTTGCAATTGTACATTTCATTTGCTGAACTGGAATAGAAATTATAGCACCTTGGTCTTTCCATTGAAAGCTTATTCAAGAGTCTCACAGTTCTGCTTTTGGTGCAGTGGTAGAAGATATTTAAGTAATTCAATTTTAATTTTAAAGCAGTATTAGGTCAGCATAAAATGGAGGCTGTATTTATGCCACAGTGATTGGGTCAAGAGCAGTAGAATTCAGTATCTCATCAGAACACACAGTCAGTTAATTTCAGAGTTTTGGATAAATATCCTTAGTGAATGCCAACTAGTTTATTTGGCTGAGTGTTTTTCTTCCAACTGTGTTAACTGTTACAGTATTTGTGAGTCACTGGGGCCAGAGTTACTTGTAATCATACCTCCATTTCCTAAGCCATCAGTTATAATATCTCAGTGATAATGCTGAGAGGTTGTCCACAGGATCAAAGAGCAGAGTCTAGAAAATCCGTGTCATTCTCTTTGTTGACCCAGTCCATTATCTCCTGGTTTGAATGCATTAGCTCAGCCTCCTTTTTTCTCCATATTTTGTTTGTTTCCTTTGAGCACAAGAAAGTTCTGATAAAGTCCCAAAGGGGAAAAACACTGCTCAATAATTTCCTCAAAGTTGTGATTATATCAGTCTACATACTATATACCATAGATATGAATATGAACAAGACTTGTCTTCAAAGAACTTACTGGTTTGTAGGCCAGAAAATTATTTTAGTTAAATAAAGAATGTGGGTCTACTGTCAGAGCCTTTGTGGGAAGAGGTGAGAATGCATAAGACGAATTCACAAGATTTGCTCTAAGACCATAAAGGTCAAGAAAGGCTCTCCCCCTACCCTCTCAAGTCCAAGAGTTCAGATTAATGACTTGGTAGCTAAAGGAAATTCTAAATATCACCACTTGACAATGTAGAACAACATTCCTTGGGAGGAATTCTGAAGACGATTGCTCTTCGACTGCTTAGTTGGTCTTTTCTAGGCTCTGGGGTGTAGGATCTGCATTAGTTTCTGAGACCTGTCATTACAAAGTACCATAAGCTGAGCAGTTTAAAACAACAGGAATAAACTGTCTCACAGCTCTGAGGGCTAGAAGTCTGAAGTCAAGGGCCATGCTCCCCCTGAAGGTGGAATGGAAGGAACTGTTCTTCTATAGCTTCTGGTAGCCTCAGAAGCCCCTTGGCTTATAGATACATCACTCTAATTGTTCCTCTCCATATGGCATTGCCCCTGTCCCTGATCACAGCATGGTCCCTTTTCATGCCTGTCTCTGGGTTCACATTTCCCCTTCTTACAAGGACACCAATTACACTGATTTAGGAAAGATAGTGAGGGACAGGCACGCCTGGCATGCCACAGTCCATGGGACTGCAAAGAGTCAGACATGACTTAGTCACTGAACAACAACAAAGGAAAGACCACATCCTGAGAGTTAAGACTCCACAATATCTTTTATTATTATTATTTGTGTGTGTGTGTGGTGTGGGGATGGAGACACAAGTCAACACAAATCAACACAAGTAATTAAGTTAAAATGAAATCATTACAGTGCATCCTAATCCACATGATTAGTGTCCTTTATACAATTCGACCCATCATGAGATCTGCAGTGAATACTGTTGCTACTCTGCCCAGGTTCTCTTTAGCCAGAGTGGCACCAACTCCTCACTTGCTGTGAATGTTGCCTCATGATGGCTCAAACAGTCCTTTTCCTGATAATTGCTTTTGGACACATGGGAACCACCTTGACTTGTAGGCTACAGCCATGCCCACACTTTTAGCAGGTCTTCTGCCTCAAGTTGGAATAATTTTGTGGTTCATTTCTTGAGCTTTCACTTGGGGTCAGGCTGAACCAAGTCTCCAGCTGAGCTCACATCTTGATTTAGCTTTGTCCTCCAACCCTATCCTGCTCCCCTTCCTTCTGTTCTACTGAAAACACTCTCCTAATAAATTACGTGAGTAAGAGTGCTGTGGTAGGCAGAACTTCCAGAATAGGTGAATAGGTTGCACAGCAAAGGGGAAAAGTTTCAGACAGAATTAAGATGGCTAAACTGATGGTCTTAATAGAGGGAAATCACCCAGGTAAACCCAGTGTAATAATAGCAACCTCCATTTTGTAACCTCTAAAAGTGGAATATAGAAGAAGAGGTCAGAGTCAGAGGGGGTGTGGCTACAGGGAAATGTTCAGAAAGCTGCAACATTGCTGGCTTCCAAGAGGAAGTGGGCTGTATGTGAAATCTAAATTATGGCACAAATGAACCTATCTCTGAAAAAGAAGCAGACTCACAGACTTAAGGGACAGACTTGTGGTTGCCAAGGGTGGGAGGTGGAAGAAGATTGGATTGGAAGTTTAGGATTAGCAGATGCCAACTATTAGAATGAATAAACAACAAGGTCCTACTGTGTAGCACAGGGAACTATATTCAATATCCTATGATAAGCCATGATAGAAAACAATATTAAAAAAAGAAATATATATATATACTAATGTGCATAACTGTGTCACTTTGCTGTACAGTAGAAATGAACACAGTACTGTAAATCAACTATACTTCAATAAAAGTTTTAATGAAGTAGGCCATGTGCCTAGGATTACATGCCATTTCTAAATGCTGGGAAAGGAAAGGAAATCTTTACTCTTAGAGCCCTAAAAAAGAAATACCACCTCATCTAACATCTTGATTTTAGCTTAGGGAGGCCATGTCAAACTTCTGACCTACTGAACTGTGAGATAATAAATTGGTGCCATTTTTAAAAGCCACCAAGTTTGTGGTTATTTGTTACAGAAACAAAAGGTAACTACTGCAAATCCCTATTTTGGGTTTTGTTTTCAGGAAAAGTGTTAGTCACTAAGTCATGTCTGAATTTTTGTGACCCTGTGGACCATCGCCACCAGGCTCATCTGTTCATGGAATTCTCCAGGCCAGAATACTGGAGTGGATTGCTTTCCTCCTCCAGGAGATCTTCCCAACCCAGGGATTGAACTTGGGTCTCCTGCATTGCAGGCAGACTCTTTACCATCAAACCTGACCATAGTTAGGGTTCTTCTTCCCAAGTAACATAGAAGTATCATTTTTAATTGTCTTGGTTCCCCTAAATTAAAATAATGAAATAAATGTAACTAAATATACAAACAGCTTCTTGGTCATATAGTAGCACAATGATTAAGGGTCTGAATTATGTATGCAAGCAGTCTGTATTCCATACGTAGCACCATCGCTTCCTAAAATAACAAGTATTTTTGGGAAGATTGGGGAGTGATTCCCTTCTTTCCCTCTTTAAGAGGGTGATAGTAGCAACTAACTTAAATGACTTGTTGAGAGTTAATATACAAAGTAATTTGAATGAGTGTTGAATAAATTTTAGTCATCTTTATTTCCTTTGCCCAGGAAGCTCTGCATTTTGATTCTCTCTGAAGATAAAGGCATGGTCATGAAATGAGACTACATTAACGATGTGCAAATATATTCCAGTTTAAAATTTGTATTTTATTATTCACTGCAGAAAATTTATTTTATCAAGAAAAAAGATATTGCATGATTAGGGGAATGTCTGCCTTATTTCCAGTTTATCGCCAAAGTCTTAGTTAAAAGACAAAAGCAGAAGACATTCAGAATTGAGATGACTTATTTCAGTCATGTTTAAATTCATTTTACAGAGAATACCCTGCATAAAGCAGCGCTTCTCAGATGTGCTCTTAAAAGTCTAAAAGAGAGCGACTTGGAGCTGTTGTTTAAAATGCAGATTTTAAAGGCCTAAATAGTAGAATCCCTGGTGACTACCCCCACTAACTCCAGAATTTTGAGGATAATCTTCAAGTTGCTGAGTGATTTTGCGTAACACACCTCAATTATACACACCTCAGTTTCTCCATCATTAACATACAGAGTAACCTGTTTAAGAATGACTCTGCATGTTCTTTTTAGTTCACAAAATAATGAACAGTATCACTGAAATACAATTAGAATTGATCAGCCTGAACAGTACATTTGGATTTAAGTTAATTAAAAATATCAACAAATTTCTATTTCCTTAAGTTAAATCTTGTCCATAGGTCATTATTTGAATAGCACATGAAAGTACAAGTGCAGTCATTTGTATTGCCTGAAAAGGACAGAGAGCATAAATACCTAGTTTTGAAACTTCTTCAAAGATATTAAAGTGATTTGCTTCAAAAAGGTAAAAGCAATACCAAGGCAACCAGCCACCTAAAGATGAACACCTGTTAAAGAACTGGTGAATGTTCTTGGCAGGAAATGCCTGGGTAGAGGGAATGGGGATGCAAAGAGTTTACTGGGTTTATGTTCTATTGGCTTATAAATCTTTACTGATACTGTGGACTTGGGAAGATAATTAACTGTCATAATATTTACTAGTACTTTCTATTAAGGAATATGTTTTTCCTTTTGCCATACAGTGTGCTAACAACTGTAGCAAATAGCAAAGAAGTGTGAGGTATGGTTTCTGCTCTCAGAGACCTTAACATATAATAGCAGAAATGAGGCAAATACACAAAGCAGCTGAAGTATAATGCATGTGTGTTCATGGGTATAAATATATATTAGAAATATTTTAATATATATTGATATTAAATTTATATTTCTATAAAATGATAAGGAATGGATAATGATTAGATGATCAGTTATACCATTTGAATGCAACTTTGCAATAAAGTTTCAGAGAGGGAAAGATTAGTAGGAACTGAAATAATTAGAAACTTAATTCAGGACTTAATGACCTGTGCTGCCCCTATCCAATATTTTCAACATTTTAAGTCTGTGGATCTTTGGTTTGATGATAGATGGCTTGATGTTTATCAGAAGCTGGGTCTCTTTTTTATTTTTATTTTTTTTTTATTGGAGTTTTCCATTTTGGTTTATTTTTTTTAATTTAATTTTATTTTTTTTTGTATTTATTTATTTTTTTACACGAAC
>SJYX01021393.1:30439-59035 GCA_006410675.1 Oreotragus oreotragus | reverse complement strand
TGAAGTGGTATCTCATTGTGGTCTTGATTTGCATTTCTCTGATAATGAGTGACGTTGAGCATCTTTTCATGTGTTTGTTAGCCATCCGTATGTCTTCTTTGGAGAAATGTCTATTTAGTTCTTTGGCCCATTTTTTGATTGGGTCGTTTATTTTTCTGGAATTGAGCTGTATAAGTTGCTTGTATATTTTTGAGATTAGTTGTTTGTCAGTTGCTTCATTTGCTATTATTTTCTCCCATTCAGAGGGTTGTCTTTTCACCTTGCTTATAGTTTCCTTTGTTGTGCAGAAGCTTTTAATTTTAATTAGATCCCATTTGTTTATATTTGCTTTTATTTCCAGTATTCTGGGAGGCGGATCATTGAGGATCCTGCTGTGATTTATGTCGGAGAGTGTTTTGCCTATCGCAAGCAGGCTTTTTTGGGTCTCTTTTTTAATTTAACATCCCACTTATTTATTATTCATAATGACAAAGCCAAAATAAGCATCAACAATTGGGCAACTTTTAGAATATTTTTTCCTTTAAAATATATTAGTGTAATAGCTCTGCCAGATAAATAAGGATACTGCATAGTATTGGACTAACACAAGAAGAAGCTTTGGAAACATTCATTTACTTAGGTTTGTTCCTTAGAAGTATCATTTGAAGTACAAGAGCAAAATAACTTTCGGCTGCTTCTGAGCTAGCACAGAACAGTTTGTGACTCAGCCCTTGCCTGAGGTATTGCAGCCACTTAGAGTATTTATTAATTAGGATTTAGATTTTAAAGTATATTCAACAATCTGTCTTTCAAAGACTTTAATATCCTTGGAAGTATGTCTGAGATGAATCATCTTATTGGTCCTGAAAGAAGTCTACTCTAATTATATCATTTGAAAAAGGCAATGCAGCACTTTGAAAAACATTATTTTTTTTTAATTTTTATTTTTACTTTATTTTACTTTACAGTACTGTATTGGTTTGGCATACATTGACATGAATCCNACTTACCTTTATTCAGTTTTTATAGTTTCTTGTCAGTTTTAATATAATAACATCATTGGAAAACTAAAATTAAGTTAAATTAAGCTATTTCCGATAGTTGAGAAACAAAATGCCATAATTTTTAATCATCCCTGATATGGTTTGTGAAAAAGCATACTATTAAATAAAATGCTTACAATAGTATTATCAGATATTATAATAATACTTGTATAATATTAAATATTTTCCATATCAGCTAATGAAGAGGAATGTTAAAGAAGTCAAAATTTTATTGTTACAAGATACTTCTAATTGACTTCGAATGACAGACTTCTGCTTACTTAAATTTTTTTTTAATTTTTAAAAATTTTGTTTTTATTTTATTTTACTTTACAATACTGTATTGGTTTTGCCATACATTGACATGAATCCGTCATGGGTGTATTTTAAATTAATTT
Organism: Oreotragus oreotragus; assembly: GCA_006410675.1. Lineage (NCBI taxonomy): Eukaryota > Metazoa > Chordata > Mammalia > Artiodactyla > Bovidae > Oreotragus > Oreotragus oreotragus. The sequence continues at coordinate 57,615 of SJYX01021393.1, read as the reverse complement.
TTATTGAAGGATAGTTGCTTTACAATGTTACGTTAGTTTCCACTGTACAGCAAAATGAATCAGTCATACATATACGTATATTCCCTCCCTTTTGGGCTTCCTTCCCACTCAGGTCATGAGATACATTGATGGATCGTTCATCTGCTCTCAACTTTAAAAGTGCTTGAGAACCCTTCAGCCTATTTCCTGCAATTGCCTCTCTCTTGGCTTTACTTCTAGGACTTCTAATTTTGTGGATTTGGACTTTTCCCTTCCCTGCTTTATCCTCATATGTACATTTCTTAAAACTAAGGCTATCCTTTTCAGAATTACAGCGTAATGATCAAAACCGCAAGTTAACCTTGTTATAATAGCTGTTGTTTAATCTCCAGCTATTGCTCAGATCTTTTTAACTGTCCCAGTGACTCCCTTTGTGGTGCACATTATGCCCCTCACCCCCACTGAAGCTCTGGCCGGAGCCAATGGGCCAGGTGTTTGTTGCTCAGTCATCCAGTCGTGTCTGATCTCTTGCGACCCCACGGACTGCAGCACGCCATGCCTCATTGTCCCTCACCATCTCCCAAAGGCTGCCCAAGTTCATGTGCACTGAGTCGGTGATGTCATCCAGCCATCTCGTCCTCTGACGCCCTCTTCTCCTTCTGCCCTGAGTCTTTCCCAGCATCAGGGACCTTTTCAATGAGTTGGCTGTTCACATCAGATGATCAAAATACTGGAGCTTCAGCTTCAGCATCAGTCCTTCCAGTGAGTATTCAGGATTGATTTCCCTTAAGATTGACTGGTTTGATCTCCTTGCTGTCCAACGGAATTTCAGGAGTCTTCTCCAACACCACAGTTCAAAGGCATAAATTCTTTGGTGTTCATTATACTCCTTACCCCCTACCAAAGTTCTGGCCAGATCCAATGGACCAGGTGTTTAACATAATCCAAGTAGCTCAGGCCTAAGACAATAGGAAATGATAGGCTATGAGGAGGTGAAGGATTGTGGCTGCCTGGGTAAGTGCCGTTCTTGAAGGCGTTTTCAGTAAAGTATCTAACAAGCGCAGTGCCAGCTTGGGTTGTGGTCACCCACACCCTCAAATGGGCTGCCGTCTATGGGGTCGCACAGAGTCGGACACGACTGAAGTGACTTAGCAGCAGTAGCAGCATACAGGTTAGTGGACTTAGAAAATTCAAAGATCTAAGCAGTTTAATATTATGGAGGCCATAAATATAGAGTTAATCTTTATTGCACTTTAAAATTGATTAGTGATAGAATAGGAAAAAATGCATGCATGATTTTAAAATCTATTTAATATCTATATAAATATCTAATTTAAATATCTAATATTTCTATTTAGGGAAAGCCTGGTGGCTCAGTAGTAAGGAATACACCTGTCAATGCAGGAGACATGGATTCCATCCCTGGGTTGGGAAGATCCCCCGGAGACGGGAATAGCTACCTATTCCAGTATTCTTGCCTGGAGAACTCCATGGACAGAGGAGCCTGGTGGGCTACAATCCAGGGGTTGCAAAGAGCCTAATATGACTTAGTGACCAAACACCAAAATCTGTTTAAGTGTTTTACTTCTCTCCCAACCATCTAATTCTAGGCGATAGCTCCCATCACCAGCCCTAATGTATCTTGCAGACATGGTGAAATTCTCACAAAACATTTGCATCAAATACAAAACAAATTTGAGCTTTATAATGGATAAATTTTTAAAAAGGCAGAGAAACATGGGAATGAGACATTTAACAAGTTGGAAATCTTTAGGTCCTACAGATGGTGCTAATTATAGAAGTTTGGTTGTCAAACCTGGGATGACAAGAAGAGTTAGACCAATGCTAGTTTGAATTAAGTTCAGTTCAGTCGCTCAGTCGTGTCCAACTCTTTGTGACCCCATGAATCGCAGCACGCCAGGCCTCCCTGTCCATCACCAACTCCCGGAGTTCACCCAAACTCATGTCCATTGGGTTGGCGATGCCACCCAGCCATCTCATCCTCTGTCATCCCCTTTTAGTTAGGGGTGAATAAAGAGAATGACTTGAGGTGGAAAATTCATATACTTTGGCCATTCTCTGACACCTGCAGCAAATTGTACCCAAATAATGGACATAATTCCTATTTCTCACTGTTCTTATCACTGTTATATTTACTAAACCTGAAAACTATATTTTATAGAATTGTATCAGCAGAGTATTTCTCCACTAATGTTCCACAAGGGAGTGGTATTGAAACTTCAGTATGCATCAGAATCATCCTGACAGCCTATTAAAATGCTTTTTTTTAAGTACACCCAGAATATTTCAGATAAGACTTGATATCTTTCTTTTTTCCTTCAGCATAGCTCAAGTGACCCTGCTGTAGTGATTTCACATCACTGGAGAAGGTTCAAGGTCAAGGATGAGAAACATTTAGAATTCTTTGAGTTGTTCAGGCCAATGTCAGGTAAACATCAAATGCATGCAGGTACTGGAGTTTACCTTCAGGCCCCTCCCTGGTTTTTCAGGTTTTTTCAGTTATGTTTGAAATAACTGGAGAGCAGCTACAAGGCCAAATATTCACATAACTTTTATTCAGGTTCTAAAATTGCAACCATAAATTGAATGTGCATTTTTCCTTGCTGAATCCTTAATTTTTCCTCACACAATATGAGGTCTGGTTTACATGAATAAATGAGAAAATTTATGTGAGCAATTTTAGAGTCTGGTGGGTGAAAATTAACCTCCTGTACCTTATGCTTTAACGCTGGAGACTTGACTCATTCCCTCTAATCAGTAGTCCTTTATATTCCTTTTATAACAAATGGAACTGTGATCTGCTTTTGCAATAGGACTTTTCTTTAATATCACAATATAATTTTCTTGAAAATGTAATATTCATTGGAACTTAATCTGAGAAAATTATATCAGCTGGAATTGGCCTTGGCACCCACATTTCAAAATTTTATGTTTAAATTAATTGTGCATATATAATATCATGCTGGGATTCATTTTCCCCAGAATATAGCCTATCTTTTGGTAGGTTACCAAGAATTAAGCATTTTGGCAATATTTATTAACATTTTAAAGTCACCAGGACCAAGAGTAATAATTCTTCATATACATTTCAGGCCATCCTGTAGTCTTTACTCTTGCCTTCAGCTCAGTGCTACTGACCTAAAATTCCACTTGTTCCTTCCTCTTTGATCCCTCTGTCTGGTTAGTTGGCACTGGCAGGGCTTTCTGCCCAGGAAGTCCAAAACTTCTATTTGATCAAAAACTATATTCATTTGCCAACTAGTCCCCCTACCCAAATTGCCATTGCAACCAAAAAGATTGTAGCTGCCTATATTACAGAATCGTGTACTGCACAGGTGTCATCATTTACAAAATGGTGCTTTGTTGAATATGAATGGTTCAGCAGCTACAAACAGAATAGCTCCTCCCTGAGATTTCAGGGTGTCAACTTGCAAAACATCCATGACTTGTTATGGTAAGGAGCCAAGTGGAATAGAAAGGCTAACTCACCTTGGAGGCACGTGAGCTGGTGTACACACACACACACACACACACACACACACACACACCCCTTCTTCTCCTCTTCCTTCATCACTAAGCAAGCAGTTATGAAAGGAACACAACTAATGATTTTGTCAAGGACCTGAACTGCTTGCCTTTATGACTGAGATGCTGATCTGGTTCAAATACAGCAAGAAAGAAAAAGAGGTGTTTATCCAAAAGGGGTAGTGTCTAAAAATGGAGATGGCAGATAACTGATAGGATAGGAGAGGTTTTGCTGAGCTCCCTTAACAAATCGGGGAAGGCAATGGCACCCCACCCCAGTACTCTTGTCTGGAAAATCCAATGGACGGAGTAGCCTGGTGGGCTGCAGTCCATGGGGTTGCTAACAGTCAGACAGACTGAGCAACTTCACTTTCACTTTTCTCTTTCATGCATTGGAGAAGGAAATGGCGACCCACTCCAGTATTCTTGCCTGGAGAATCCCAGGGATGGGGGAGCCTGGTGGGCTGCCGTCTATGGGGTCACACAGAGTCGGACATGACTGAAGTGACTTAGCAGCAGCAGCAGTGCCAGAAATGTTATCACTGGTTAGTCCCTCCTTCAGATTTAGAGATTGAAGACTTTAAACAACTACAAATATGGTATCTCCCTTAAAAGAAGGTAACATAAATGTGATTACATATTACTATAATTTGTATGAATGGATTTATAAGATTATTAGAAATTAGATTCCATGAAAGGTAATGAGGCAGTCAAAGTGGTAACTTGTAGAGGTCTTCTGCAGAGTAGCTACAGGTAGAGTACCCAATTTAAACACTGAACCAAGAACAGCACATAGATATGAAATCAACTAAGAGTCGGACACAACTGAGCAACTGAACTGAACTGATGATTGAAAAAGACCGAAAAGAAGTTCAATGAATATTGGAATGAACTTCCAAGTAGGTTATATTAGTTTCCTAGAAACCAAATGATTTTCCCTCTCCTGTGACCCATGAAGCTAAATATATAGTGGCTTTCCAAATGAAATGGGGGAAATCTAGGCATATAGTCAAAACCAGAACATTCACCTTTGTATGATACTTTAATAATAGATTTAAATGTCCATTCTGTATACTCATGAGATGGGTTACCTGATAATCTCTAGCATAGTTCATCAGTGAAGAGAGATAAGATGCTACAAGTATTAAAGACTTTAGGCTAGTCATATATTATCTTATGATAAGAACAAAATAAAAGTTTAATATTCAATAGGGATATTTACTGACCATGCCCTTGTGATTGCTGTCAATTTTATACACAGAGACTATTTGAAGCCAGTGAGTTTCACTCCTAGAGGAAGACTTTAAGAAGATGAGTCTAAACTCCAAAAAGGGCATTTAATCCAAGGCCAGTTGAGGTTTAAGAAGGTGAAGAAATAGAATCCCTCTCTTGGTAGGAGAAGCTGTAAAGAACTGTTTCAATCTTCACCACAAATAGTATGTTCAGGGGTAATGTAGGAACATATGCCCTTCACCAACTTTCCAGAGAAAAAAATACAGCTTTTTAGAGCACTTAGTATTATAGAGCTGTCTAAAATTTCTGGAGACATCTACCACTTTGAGTTGAAATACTTGAACTCTACCCTCTAAATAACTTTAAACAAACTATGAAAGAAACTAATTCTTTCAGGGAGACATTAAGGAACACATGCAGTACAGTTTTGAGGTGCTGAGTAAATGTTACTAAACTGGCCTGGAAAAGTTGTAAAAAGCCGAAGAAAAAGATGTTATGAGAAATCCATCAATATCAAACATAAATTGTCTCAGGTTCTGAAATATTCACTGATGCATCCCTGATTTTTTCCTTTAGGCTAGGAAAGTTCTTGTCTGGTATAAAGATAGAAAATTGTACTGTCTTTGGCAGGCTTGTAATTACATCCTGATGCCATCTTGGAACCTCAAGATCTAGAATCTTTATTAGTGCTTTACATAAAGATTAAGAAATATTAATAAACTTATATCATACTGATCTTAAGTAATTTATTATTTGTCAAACATTGTTTAAAATCATTGAAATGTATATTATAGAAAATTTGTAAGTAAATGTATTTTAATTTTTTTTATTTATCCCACAACTAGTTCCAAACTAGGTTTAAAAACAATTAGAACCAATATAAGTTAAACACAATTTAAAATAAATTTCATGTTGATGTATGGCAAAACCAATACAATATTGTAAAGTAATTAGCCTTCAATTAAAATAAATAAATTTATATTAAAAATAAAATAAAATAAATTTAAAAGAAAAAAGGAAAGGAAAAAAGAAGGCATCATAATTAAGATTAATACACACCTTGAATACCCATATAGTTACCAAATATTTTTGAATAGAACTCCTGGTAATTAATGCAAAGAAGTAAACAACCAAATTTAGCATTGTACAGTGGACTGTGGAAGTTAACAGTTTTTCCCTGCCTCTTATGTTTTCATATCCTCCATGATAAAAGGAGAACTACTTTCACACTCCTGATAGGAATCATCAACCTTGATAAAACTGGATCTAAGTATTGAGTCAGTAATTTCTAACTCAATTGATCTGGTTTATGAATTTAGAAGAATTACTGTCTTGAGTTTGTAAATTCTTTACATCAGCCACTGAAAATAGATATTTTTTAAGTTACAAACCTTAGCAAATAAATAATATGGTACTTAGAAGAATACCACTAAACACAACTTCTGTTTCAGATGAAATAACCTTTTAAGCAAGGAAAAAATAATATATATATATATATATATTTGCAACCTTATTGTCTAGGAAAGTATTCATCACTTAGAGGTATGGGTCTGTATTTAGCTACAGTCCATAGCCTTACTTTAACACTTTTTCTGCTGGAAATGGCCGTGGTATAATGAATACCAAGTCAATGAAAGAATAGTCAACTAGTCAAGAAAACCTACATTTGGCAATCAACATCCGTGGGTCATGATTAACAACAACAAGTGAACAGTCAAGATTTGGAGTTAAAGCAGGCCTTAACTTTAAAAGTTTTATTTCTATTTTAATATGAGTGACATAAACTGATTTTGTTTAAAATGTATTTTTCCCCCAAAGCAACAACTGCAAAAAAGTAAGGAAACATTTATGGCTTCTTTATGTCTTTTCTCTTTACCTTTTTTTTTTTTTAATGATAAACAGAGATTTCACTGGTACCCTGACCAAGTAAACTCTGTCTTGGTGACACAATCCAAATGTTTTAGCATTACTTGCTGACAGACTTACCCAAGCGTGATGCAATCTCCATGCCCTTTGACCTGATACAGACTTGTGTATAGCATGAGTCCTACCCTTCTCATGTGGAGCAGACAGCCTTGTCTCAGTGGAGTTGCAGTTACCAGCCAAGCATTAAAAGTAGCACATAGATTAGAGAGCATGACAGAGTAAAGAGACAGAGTTCCACAGTACATTATTATTGTAAAGAGGGAGAATGTAATCAAGAGTACATTATTAAGAGATCACTGGTTTGGAGAATGAAACTTGATAGAATGCATTCCAGAACTATATATAGTGAGTCTGTAAAGTTGGAATGTCACCCTACTGCTCAGTCATGGCTTTTCGAATACTTCATCTCTAAAGAGTGAAGAAATCAAGGTATATCAGCACCAGTTTCCATTGTTCCTTGAAACAGAAATCCCCTCAGTTATTGTTGATGTTAATATCAAAGGCAGAACATCTTGCAAGCAAGCATGATATTATATAAATGCCACATATGTTGGGTATTACTGTGTGTGCTAGTCACTCAGTAGTGCTCGACTCTTTGTGACCCCATGGACTGCTCTCTCTGTAGGATTTTCAAGGCAAGAACACTGGAGAGGGTTGCCATTTTCTTCTCCAGGGGATCTTCCAGACCAGGGATCAATCCTGGGTCTCCTGCACTGCAGGCAGCTTCTTTACCAATTGAGCCACCAGGGAAGCCACACAATTATGTGAATTTCAAGTTGGCACTCTTCCTAGTCACTGTTTCCTCTAGTCCATAGTTATCAGCAAGAATGTGGTGGCAATAATGAAATTAAGACCAGAATCGTAACTGGGAAACTATGACCCTTTTTAAAAAAAAATTTTTTTTTTATTTTGCACTTTTGTGTGCGTTAATCACTCACTGTGGTCTGACTCTTTGTGACCTATGGACTGTAGCCCTTCAGGCTCCCCTGTCTATGGAATTGTCTAGGCAAGCATACTGGAGTGGGTAACCATTCCCTTCTCCAGGACATTTTCCCAGCCCAAGGATCAAACCCAGGTCTCCCACACTGCAGGCAGGTTCTTTACCATCTGAGCCACCAGGGAAGCTCCTTTTAGGTATACTATAGGGCAAAAGCAATTATAATTCAGTGTGGAACTATAATTGAATTCCAAAACAATAGTTTATCTTAGACAATACCCTTTAAAGAAAGAATGTGGTGGCAATAATGAAATTAAGACCAGAATCGTAACTGGGAAACTATGACCCTTTTTAAAAAAAAATTTTTTTTTTATTTTGCACTTTTGTGTGCGTTAATCACTCACTGTGGTCTGACTCTTTGTGACCTATGGACTGTAGCCCTTCAGGCTCCCCTGTCTATGGAATTGTCTAGGCAAGCATACTGGAGTGGGTAACCATTCCCTTCTCCAGGACATTTTCCCAGCCCAAGGATCAAACCCAGGTCTCCCACACTGCAGGCAGGTTCTTTACCATCTGAGCCACCAGGGAAGCTCCTTTTAGGTATACTATAGGGCAAAAGCAATTATAATTCAGTGTGGAACTATAATTGAATTCCAAAACAATAGTTTATCTTAGACAATACCCTTTAAAGTGGTTAGAAGTAAGAGGGTCATTTGGCACACTCTAGTAAATAAGCTGATTTGTTTTAACAAACATTGAATTGCTCAATAACAACAAAAAAATGGCAGCTTGTTCAAGTTTTGACTTCTCAACCAAGCCAAACAATTTCAAAGAACATGCAGTATACCTACTACCCACTCCCATTAGGAATTATGTGAAATATTTAATTGAACTTTAATTTCAAACATCCATCCCTTAAAGGTGAATATCTGCCCTTTCAGTAGACACAGATGGCATTGTTCCTGCAAGATCATGGTTACAGAATGATTCAAGGTTAACCAGATCAGTGTGAGCAGTCAAAACAAGATTACAGGCAGGACACACAGATTACAGGGCAGAACAGAGGGGAAGGGACTCTGAGAACCAATTATATGCACTGCAAAGAGGGAGGACATGATTACAGGTTAGAAATAACCTAGAGGTAAAAGCATAACGTGGAAAGGAAATTAGCACGACAGGGACAAATGGCCTAAATTTCCTTTTCAAGGAGAAATGAGCCAAAGTAATAATAACAATAAAAAGTTCTAAAAGTAAAAGTAAGTGGAACCTGATACTGAAAAATGTCTCCATATTAAGAGTTAATTAACACTTAAAATCCCCATATCTGAAGCCAGTCATCTTTCATCTAAATTCTCCTCTCCACCACCCGCCCCCCCCCCCATTTTAAACTCTAGGACATCCCACTCTCCTGATTATCTTGAATTCCGATATTGACCATGTTCTTAGTCTATTTGCTACCCTTTTCACTATAGTCATCACATTCTCACTATGAGTCCAGCCACACTCAGTCCTCATTGTGTCCTAAGTTCTCCCTTCCTCTCCTGCCTTCACAGACACTACTTCATTTGGGCCCTCACGTTACCCAACCTGCCCTCTGAAACCACTCTCTCCAGTTCCGAACTCTTCCCTCCCCCATAGGTCTTATATGCTATTGCTGAATATATATTCCTTATGTACAACTACAGTTTTTTTTGGCATTTTCCTAAACAGAAACACTCAAGGATGCCCCTACTCTACAAAGCAATGCAAGAATACTTAGTTCTTGAATTCAGGTTTCCTCTACCTTGACCTGATCCATCCTCCGGTTTTATCCTGCATCTCATCATACACTCAGTGACACAGCTCTTTCAAAGCATATTCCCAGCTTTCCTTTTTTGAGTCATTTATGTTATTAGTTCTTCCACATGTGTACCTACATTTCAAAGTTTATCTGCTACCCATTCATGGAGTTTCCATGACCCTAGCAGAAAGCAAGCTTTTTTTCAGAAACGCTTGGTCACTTCATTTCTAATGACCCGGATTCCATTTTAATTCATCAAAAGAAACAAAAAAACTTTATGTGCTTGTCACAACTCCCCCTGTTGGAAGGAGGGCAAGAAAACAGCCTATTCATCTATTGTGTAAGCTACTAAACGCTACATATGCAAAGTGATAATAAATGTCAATGGATTTAAAGTTACTATTTTAAAGATGTTGTCATTCTTACTGAGGGAAAAAAGAAAGCAAATCAAATGTTATTTCATTCTAAATAAGGTGAGCAGTATTCACCTCATCTTCTGAGAACAACCTCATCCCAACCATCATCATGCTGGGCTCAGCTATTTTTGTGTGTGAGTGTATGTGTATCTCCTCCCTCTTTATTTATTTTATTTATTTTTTTTTTTGGTATTTTTTTTCTACTTTATTTTACTTTACAATACTCTATTGGTTTTGCCATACATCAACATGAATCGCCATGGGTGTACATGAGTTCCCAATCCTGAACCCCCCTCCCTGGGCTCAGTTATTTTATGAAAATACCAAACTTCACAGCCAGATCACATATGTGTACATGAAAAGATATACCAGTATGTTAATAATGCCTATCTCTGAAATATAGTAACTGAACTAATTCTTAATAATTTTATGTATCTCTAATTTTATACAGAATATTTATAGCATTCATACCCAGAAGACATTATTAATAATCCATTGTTCATATGGATACTTTGATATTCCAAACATTGTAAAGAGATAAACTTTAATTTAGATAAAGCTGAATCCTTACAGTAAAAAATTATCCTCTATAGGTTGAGTGTGATAGGTTTATATTTTGGAACAATAACTCTGAAGGTCTTTTAAAAATATAGTGGAGGCAAAAATTTGATGCAAAGAGAAAAACAAAAGAGACTTGTAACTGTTATTGCTAACAGTAGGATAAAGGTTTGAACTAAGATCATAGCAGTGGAAAGAGAGGAAAGCTCAAATCTTAGCTAATGAGCCTTGGTCAGAAATTCAATAAGGGGACTGAGAGAGTGGAAGGATCTTCCAGTTGTCAGACATTGCTTATACCCTGATTGATAAAGGTTTTGCTTTTAATGCTAAGGGGAAGTGATTAAACAATGCAGAAATTAGTTGACAGAATGGGTTACAAAGATGGTTCTAACAGAAATAAGTTTTAAAGAGGTATAAAAGAGTCAACAGGGAAAAGAAACCTGATATGTGAGCTCTTATCTTCAAGGACTTGTGGTCAGGTTGAGTCACAGTCAGAAGAGATAACAGGGTTTCCTGTTGAGATTCATTTTTTAAAGGAAGAAAGATTCTGCCAAGAGCTGGCTCTACAGGAAAGATGGTGACAACTTTCTCTGACAAGAACAAGTAGCTGATTCTTAAAGAAACATGACTCTATAAAGGAAGGTGTAGGGAGCAGGGTACATTGTACTTTCAGGCCAAATCTTTGTGGCTTTTGATAGTGGTGAGGAAATTAACTGATTTAATTTACCAGTGATAGATTTCAAGTAAAACAGCCCCAGTTTGAATTGTATATTTTTAAGTCTTTTTTCATGACATACATTTCCTGGTATTTAATGTAACCACTCTATCTATCTACAGCCATTTTAGTATAGAAATTGGTTAAAAACTAATGTTAATTTACTCTGTCATTTTTATTTATTGGAAGACATTAACTCATCAAGTTTCATAACCACAGTTGAGCTGTGTACCAATCATATAAAATTCATTTGAAATACTTAGGAGGAAGCAGGCTTTATAGAGTGAGTCTTACAAATTTAACCCTATTTTAGGAACTGAAACATCTAAATCCCCTTGCACTTAAGAAAGTGAAGGTGAAAGTCATCATTCATGTCCAACTCTTTGCAACCCCATGGACTACACAGTCCACGGAATTCTCCAGACCAGAATACTGGAGTGGGTAGCCTTTCCCGTCTTCAGGGGATCTTCCTAACCCAGGGATCAATCCCAGGTCTCCCTCATTGCAGGTGGGTTCTCTACCAGCTGAGCCACAAGGGAAGCCACCTTATAGTTATATCTTTTATTAAAATATATATATTGCCATTTCATTCCCTACTTGGGAATTAAACTGATGAGACAAAAACTGAATTATTTAAGTAACTGCATTTCAATATCATCTTATACTATGAATTAAAAAATGCCCGTGGTAGGAGCTGGAACAGAGAAGTCTGCATTCTAGTCCTACCATAACAATTTATTACCATTTTGATCTTGATAAAATTAATGAACTTTTCTGTACCTCAATCTTCTCATCTATAAAGTGTATGTTTCAAGTGCTGGAACTACTAGTTTCCCAGGATTAAATATTCTCACCATGGCCAATTTAGCAACCCACTCACAGAAATCCTAAATATTTAATAATAATCAGGTCTAGTGGGCTGGTAGAATTAGTATGAGCTACATCTAGCATGCAGTGGTTGAGGGAAGTAGATAACTAAAGCATTAGGAAGCGAGGGGCTATAGTGTAGAAATAACAACGTGTCGACTTAAAAAAATTGCACAACATGAAAGCTGCAAGTTAAGTTTTATTTGGAGCAAAATGAGGACTGCAGCCTAGGAGACAGCACCTCAAACAGCTCTGAGAAACTGCTCCTGAAAACATGTAAGTATCCATTCTGCCAGTTTTTCCCTGAGCAAAGTACCTTATTTCTGTCTCCACTCTGAACTCTTTTCAGGGGGTGTTGAAAATCAACACCTGCAGGAGCACAGGCACATGATTTAATTCTTATAGAGGTAGATGGCAAATGCCAATGGCAAGTGCCAATCTGTAGTTGATAAAGACAGATTGAAAGTTGAGTTTAAATCAATAGAACATTCAGACACAAGATCATTAACTCAAAAACCATAAAATAAATAATCATAAAATAGAAATTATACACACACACACATATATGTGTGTGTGTGTGTGTGTGTATATATATATATATAAATGATAAAACTTGGAAGGTTGAAACCAGAAGAACAGGTGAGGGAAATACTTGAAATATATGCCAATTTAGGTAACAATTCTGTAAAGGGCAAGGTTTTATAAAAGAGGTGATTGTGATCACATTAGAAGTTGATACATCAAAGAGCATAGATATTGTAGAATGAATGTAAGCTCATGTGTACTAGTCTTTCCATACCAGGAGCCAGTTAAAGGCAGTCTAGGATATTAGGTGGGATGGTCAAAAAGACAAGCTCTATTAAGTTTTGCTCAAAGTGAAAAGAGAAATGAATAAGATGTTACCAGTTTTTAGATTTGTGTCTGTGCCATTACCTTCAGAATTTCCTAAATCTGGATCTATTTCCATTTCTATCCTAGAATCATTCTTACTCCAGTTTTTAATATCTTCTCAATCCAAATCTCAGCCACATTCTTAGTACTATTGGAAATTCTAGCAATCTTTCCTAGGTAAATCAAGGAATCCAGTCTTGCCTATAGGACTTTAGTCAACTTAAAAAATATATTCCCAACCTAAAAGTTGAGAGTTATGTTTTATTCAGTAGGAAATTTTAGGATTTGAAGCCCAGGAAACAGCACCTCAAATGACCCTAAAAGAACTGTTCTGGGGAGGCAAGGGGAAGAGCCAGTTTATATAGAAGTTTTGAAACAAAGGGCAGGTAGTCTGAACATCAAAAGATTATTGTTAATTAATTAAGAACCAGATATCCTCAGTTAAGGAATTTAGCACTTTTCTGTATATGGGAAGATGCAAGAGTCTGAGCTCACTGAGATTATTCCTTTCATATGCATTTCAGCTATGGGCCCTATATCCTGTATTTTTGACATCCTGAGTTCAGCTTGGTGTTCACTGTACATAGTGACTGCAGTCTGATGGCTGTTAGGTTACAGGTATTCTTCTCCTTCTTGAGTGCCCTTTAGATTCACCAGCTCACATTGGGGGCTGCAATTGCCGAGGATAGTGACATCCTTGTTTGCTGATGTGGCAGGAAAAATTCCATTTCTCAGTTTCACATGGTCCGTAATCCCTTGTGTGCATCTCACCAAATTTGTCTTAAGCCAACTATTTATTGAGAGAATGTGCCAAGGAAAAAACACCTTCCCCCCAAAGCTACACTGTCCAAAGTTTGACTTACATTGTATTATTTATTGACAGTTTTAGTCTTGGATACCGTGCTTAGTGCTGTTAGGGAGGAAGAAATTTCCCTCTGTCCTAGGTTCTTCTGGCTGGTCCAAGCATTAAATTGACATGAATCCCTTGGATAGCAAGGAGATCCAACCAGTCCATACTAAAGGAAATCAGTCCTGACTATTCACTGGAAGGACTGATGCTGAAACTCTGATACCTTGGCCACCTGATAGGAAGAACTGACTCATTAGAAAAGACCCTGATGCTGGGAAAGATTGAAGGCAGGAGGAGAAGGGGATGATGGAGGAGAAGGGGATGATAGAGGATGAGATCGTTGGATGGCATCATTGACTCAATAGACATGAATTTGAGTAAGCTCCGGGAGTTGGTGATGGAGAGGGAGGCCTGGCGTGCTGCAGTCCATGGGGTCACAAAGAGTCAGATACAACTGAGCAACTAAACTGAACTGAGACACATAAACAGACCAAAAAAAAAAAAAGAGCCAGTTTATATAGAAGTTTTGAAACAAAGGGCAGGTAGTCTGAACATCAAAAGATTATTGTTAATTAATTAAGAACCAGATATCCTCAGTTAAGGAATTTAGCACTTTTCTGTATATGGGAAGATGCAAGAGTCTGAGCTCACTGAGATTATTCCTTTCATATGCATTTCAGCTATGGGCCCTATATCCTGTATTTTTGACATCCTGAGTTCAGCTTGGTGTTCACTGTACATAGTGACTGCAGTCTGATGGCTGTTAGGTTACAGGTATTCTTCTCCTTCTTGAGTGCCCTTTAGATTCACCAGCTCACATTGGAAGGCTGCAATTGCCGAGGATAGTGACATCCTTGTTTGCTGATGTGGCAGGAAAAATTCCATTTCTCAGTTTCACATGGTCCGTAATCCCTTGTGTGCATCTCACCAAATTTGTCTTAAGCCAACTATTTATTGAGAGAATGTGCCAAGGAAAAAACACCTTCCCCCCAAAGCTACACTGTCCAAAGTTTGACTTACATTGTATTATTTATTGACAGTTTTAGTCTTGGATACCGTGCTTAGTGCTGTTAGGGAGGAAGAAATTTCCCTCTGTCCTAGGTTCTTCTGGCTGGTCCAAGCATTAAATTGACATGAATCCCTTGGATAGCAAGGAGATCCAACCAGTCCATACTAAAGGAAATCAGTCCTGACTATTCACTGGAAGGACTGATGCTGAAACTCTGATACCTTGGCCACCTGATAGGAAGAACTGACTCATTAGAAAAGACCCTGATGCTGGGAAAGATTGAAGGCAGGAGGAGAAGGGGATGATGGAGGAGAAGGGGATGATAGAGGATGAGATCGTTGGATGGCATCATTGACTCAATAGACATGAATTTGAGTAAGCTCCGGGAGTTGGTGATGGAGAGGGAGGCCTGGCGTGCTGCAGTCCATGGGGTCACAAAGAGTCAGATACAACTGAGCAACTAAACTGAACTGAGACACATAAACAGACCAAAAAAAAAAAACATTTAATAACATGTATACATGGGAGAGACGCAGGAAAATTCAGTGACTTGTCAAAATGGCTAAGCCATCACTTAAATATCATCTTCAGCTTAAGGGAAAAGAGAAGATGATGTTAGGATGTTGAAGGTATTGGCTTGGAAATTCAGAGGAGAGAAAGGCAATATATATGAAAATGGAAAAGCAAAGTTTTAGTAAAAAAATGTTTGCTGAGGCACTGAGAGATGATCAATTCAGTTCAATTCAGTCGCTCAGTCATGTCCAACTCTTTGCGACGCCATGGACTGTAGCACACCAGGATTCCCTGTCCATCAACAACTCCCGGAGTTTGCTCAAACTTCTGAGAGACAATAAGACATTGGAATTTTAACAGATTATGCTAGGTTCCTCCCTGTCTGTCACACTTACTTCATATTATAGTTATCTGTGGTGATAGCTCCCTTCCTGAAACAGGTCCTATATCTGTTTAGGCAGCTAAGGAGGAGGTAAAAAGAAAGGTTTCCTGAGTCTTCTGTTTCTTAAAAAATAATCTGACATCACATCTGTCAGAATGGCTGTTATCAAAAAGTCTACAAATAACAAATGTCGTCAAGGATGTAGAGAAAACAGAACTGTTAGTAAGAATGTAAATTGGTGTGGCCACTGTGGAAAATGGTATGGAGTGTTTTGAAACTGAAAATAAAACTATTATGTGATCCATCCATTCCACTCCTGGAAATTCAACTCAACTCTGAAGAAAAGGATAGTTTATGTTGTCCTAAAGGCTGTGTCAAGAACATCCTCTAGGTATGTGGAAGGTCAAGGAAATAAACTTTCAGGTGCTTCTTGGTGACTGGAGAATGGGGGCTATTCCTTTTTCTTTCTGGATAGCCCACTGACCAGTTGAAACTGAGCATAGTAATAGTCTTTGCTACATGAAGATCTAAGTAATGCTTTGTTAATGTCAAAACTGTACAGATATAGGGGACTGAAAAAGCAATTGTCCCTGAGTCTAAGATTAAGAAAATGTCTAAGCTTGGAAATAGGCAAAATGTATCACTAAATTGCCTTTCAGTGGCATGATACCTATTGTCTGGTGGACCCTCCAGTGATTATCTGATTCTCTAGGAAAATATAATTTTGATTAATTTTCTAATGACTAGTCTAGTGTATGTTCTGTAGGTCCAGATATTAAATAAATTATAGAAGTTAAGTTGAAAGTGATTCCTCTTCTTGACAATGCAAATGATTCCTATTTATAATTATGCAAAGAAATTTTATCCAGTAGAGATAGAATTGAATTCCTCCTGGTTGAAATAATAACAGAAACATTATAATTTGTTGCTTAGTAGGCTATTAGACAGCTTTCTTCCTATTACCAAATTCATTTCACCATTCCTGACTTTATATATATATAAAAATCTTTGTGTCTGTGTGTGTGTGTGTATATATATATATGTCATCTACAAATTTTCTCCTGAACTCTCTTATTGCTTTCCTCATTTATATATTAAAGTCTTTAATTCATATTCATTTTATACTTGAAGGCAACTCATTTTATCTTTTCAAAAATTATTCTTTACTGCTAACTAATCTATATTTTTGCACCCTAAAATAATGGAGCCTTACTGCCGGGATCTTTGGCACTGATGAGATAATCCATTTTTTTCTTCTCAAAGTCTGTTTCTTAAATAAAAGTTTCACCTTTTTCAATATCCCCAATTTTCCCATATTTTATTTCCCCAAAACCCTATACCTCTGGAAAAATCACAACTCACTTCCTTCAGAAAATGTCCTGTATCAATGCCCCTTTTACATCTTCTAAATACGGGGTCGCAAAAAGTTGGACATGACTCAGTGACAATAGGAACAAACTGTATAACCTCGTCTTTGCTCCTGGCTAAAGGGAAGGGTGGTTCTTAGCCTGGTGGGTGAAGACAAATAGTATGATATAAATTTCTGAAACTTAGCTGTTACTTAGGCTTTCCAAAGATAGAGAAAACAAAAGCCAAACAAAAAAGATAGAACTGTATGAATTTTAAAACCCTCTGAAAAAAACTTAACCAGCGCTATCTAAGATTTACATTCCTCCCTCCAACATACCTTTGATTTGATTATGCTGAACATGCATCCTCCTTAACACCATTCCCCACCACCACCACCCTGCCCTGCACACATACATGCACATGTACTGAGTCACATTCAGAAGTCTTTGCCCAAAAGTCCAACAACAAAGCTGCTCCTGCCCATTGCTTCTAATTCCTGGGTTTTCATTTGTTTTTCCTGGTTGTAGGAGATGGCAAAAAGCAGAATTATTAGGAAGTGATGGAGTAGAACTATCTAGAAAGGTGTTGGTGCCTCAAAGAATGGAATCCAGTAAGTGTGACCATATTTATTCTACCATAGTCTCTCTTCAGGGTTACTTGGCACATGGTATGTCCTCAACTTTTATCTATTCCATGAGTGAATGAAAAAACTTCTTTTTAAAAAAATGATATCACTAGGCCTCAAGACACAAAGGTACTTGCTATGCACTTATTCGGTACACTTTGGCTTAGAGAAGACTTGGGAATAAAAGCATTTCAATGAACTCACATCCCCAATGACAATTAAAAGTGTCTCTAATTGAGGAAATTCTGTAATAAATGCATAACTATAGACAATGCCAAAATAATGTGGTTTTAGAATGGATTTTGAACTTAAATTCAAATGTAGATAAATGTAATATTCCGGTCATTAACTTCAAACAAAACAGAATACACATGAAGAGCTTACTCAGAAAAACATAGAAAGTCATGTCAATACACTATACACTGGAATTCTATCAGCTAAACACTGGAAAGAAATTGCTCCTTTAGCAACTGCTATTTACCCTCTGTCTCAGGGCCCTTTTCCTTAAGCTATCTCTTCTCTGTAACACTTGTTAGCTCCTTTTCATCCTTGATTGTTTCAAGTGTTATGTCCTCAAGGAAGATCATCCTGAACCTTCTTAACTAGATCAATTTTCCTAATATCAACTTATAAAGAGTTCTATGAATTGCTCCTTCGTAAGTTCCAAACACATATTAGTTTAACTATTTAGGGTAACATGTCCACCTCTAAAATGCAAGCTTCATAAGAACAGCAATCATGTCCATTTCTGCTTACCATTATATACCTAATATCTAAAACAATTAAGTACTTGAATACTGTTTACCAAGAAGGTACCTAAGCATAACTGACCTCTCAAATCTTCCCTCTCACAGAAATGAAGCTTGAAGTTTAAATTTTCTACTAGGTAAATAAGAAAAAGAGAATTTAACAATAAATTAAAAGTAGTAGCTAAAATTAGATTAAGAAATTGATTATCTGCATCAGATAATACATTATTACTAGACCACGGGTGGGCAACACTAATGTCACTTTTCCTTTTTTGGGGGAAGTGGGGGAGGGAGGGCTTTCTTATCTCTTAAGCCTGGCAGTGACATCCATCAGTGCAACTAAATCCCATGAATAGTGGCAAAGACAAAAGATTCTGAAACCCGTTTAGAATAAACTTTTAATTAACTGTTAATTCTGTATATTTAAAATATTCCCATAGCTGTTAAAAATAAGAAATCAAAGAGTATAATCCCAAGAGCCTCACCTCAATTTTGAAATTTCAAAATTCAACATACTAATAAAATTTTGGAAATAAAAAGTGTTAAAAGCTGCTTATTTTATTTCCCTCCCTATCAATATACATTCATTCCTTTGGTTCTGAACAATTATGTTTGAGGAAACAGCTGATAAGACAATGCTGCAACTTTATAATAGATTTATACTTCTTGTCCTAAAATTAAAAATGTATATCCCACAACATATATCACTTGACCCAAAATATCTGATCACTAAATCCTTCTTTAGGATAGGAATCAAATTTGTTTATACAGCTGACCCTTGAATAACATGGGGCTCGAACTGTGTGGGTCCATTTATATGTTGATAACGAAGTACTACACTACATGATCTGTGGTTGGTTCATCACAGGGATGCATAAACCAGAATTACATGGGTAAAGTTCATGCAAATTTTCCACTACACAGGTGGGCATCTCTAACCCCCATGTTGTTAGAAGGTCTGCTGGCTACTTAATGAATAGTACTACTATTCACTTATGAATGTTGGGTTTATTATTTCAACCAATATTTGTTCAGTATCAATATTTTAGAAAAAAAATCACGATTTCCCCCTGCATATACAAAATTACTTTTCAAGGCTACAAAGTTAGGTATTGTGCAGTTTAACTCTTCTTCCTCTATAAAGTTAGGTATTGTGCAGTTTAACTCTTCTTCCTCTATAAAGTTAGGTATTGTACAGTTTAACTTTTCTTTCTCTTTTGAAGAAAACTGAAAAATAAAGGGATTATCTATTCTTTCAACATTTGGTAAAGCTCACCAATAAATCCTTCTGGGATGCTCTTACCCTTTTAGGAGATGGGTGGTTTTGAACTATTGACTCAATTTGTAAAATAGTTATTGTTTTATTAAGGTATGTGATTCTAGAACTTCCTTTTTTTGTGCTGCACAGTGCAGCTTGCATGATCTTAGTTCATCAACCAAGGACTGAACCTGGGAACTCAGCAGTGAAAGTGCAGAGTCCTAACCACTGGATCACCAGGGAATTTCCTGGAATCATTTTTGATAATTTATATTTATAGAAAAAAAATCAATTCATTTCATATAAGTATTCAAATTCATACTGCCCTATAAATTTAGTCCTCTACTATATCAAAGTTATAACTCCATTTAAGTTTATACCATGTTATCTGTGCCTTTTGCCTCTTTGAAAAAAGCTGGTCTTATTTTATCTACTTCAGAATTTTTTAATCAGCTTTTTGCTGTTTACCCCTATTTTTTAAATTCTTTTTTCATTTACTACTCAATATTAACTTTTTTTTAACCTTATATCCTTCCTTTTTTGTGCTGTTGTTGAGTAGTTTCACTTCCTTTCATTATAGACATACACACACACACACACACACACACACACAATTTTCCTTCTAGGGACCACTTTAGCTATATCCTCTCTCCCAAGTTTTAATGTGTAGTTTTGGTGATAACAACTATTTTGTAGTTTTTACTGTGATTGCCTTTTAAACTCATGAATTATGTAAAAGTATTTTTCCTGATTTTCTAATTGTATGGGATTTTTTTAAAGTTTTATTGTTAATTTGTGATTTTAAAACTACAAAAGATCAGAGAATGTAGTTCATAGGATGAAGTTTGTTTTAAAAACTTTTTTTGTGGCCTACCATGTATCATCTTTATGTATATTCAATGCACTAGAAAATATATTCCATATTTATTGGAAACAAAATTACAGCTCTCTATAAGGAGAAACTTGATTTTTCTATTCTTAGCAATTGTTTTATCAGTCAGTTTCATGGAGAAGTGTGGGGAAAAAATCCTATGAGCAGAAATGTAGAACTAATTTTCTTGTAACTATAATTTTCTGTTTTAGTTGGAGGGTAGATGTTAGATACTGATAATTGACTGATTGTTATACTAATGGGAGGAGCATTTCAGTTCAATTCAGTCGCTCAGTCATGTCCGACTCTTTGCGACCCCATGAATCGCAGCACGCCAGGCCTCCCTGTTCATCACCATCTCCCGGAGTTCACTCAGACTCATGTCCATCGAGTCCGTGATGCCATCCAGCCATCTCATCCTCGGTCGCCTCCTTCTCCTCCTGCCCCCAATCCCTCCCAGCATCAGAGTCTTTTCCAATGAGTCAACTCTTCGCATGAGGTGGCCAAAGTCCTGGAGTTTCAGCTTTAGCATCATTCCTTCCAAAGAAATCCCCCAGGGTTGATCTCCTTCAGAATGGACTGGTTGGATCTCCTTGCAGTCCAAGTGAGCATTTATTTATCTCTAAAAATAATTTTGGCTTAAAATTCCATTTTGTTTGATGTTAATATTGTCTTATATAATGTTTTCCACTATTTTTTCAATCTTTTCCTGTCATTTTGCTTTAGTTTTCTCCTGAAAACAGAATTCGCTAGATTGATTCTGAATCTAATTCAAAATTCTCTGCCCTTTTAACAAATGAGTTGGATAGGTTTGTATTTGTTTTGATTAATATTTTAAAAAAAAAGATTCTTTAAAGTTATTCAGTACCTCATTATTCTCTCCTGAACAACACAAGAATTCTAACACGGCTTTTGAACTTTCTAACATATCCTGCTGAACTACATACTATTTCTGTCTAGATTTTAGCACTACTTTGTTTTTAAGCATAAAAATTTAGGTTTTATACTCACAAACTTGTATTTATAGTTTACCAGCTTTTGTGCTTACCAAGGCTTCTTGCATCCCACACCTTCCTCCGGGGTTCTTTTTTCTTCTTATTGATGTACATATATTTCAGTAGTTCTTTTGGCAAGGGTCTGAGGTGGTAAACTCTTTTATTCTTTGTAGATCTGAAAATATCTACATCTGAAAATATAAGTATGTCTTCTTCTTTAGAATGCTAGCAGAGTACAGAATTCTGTATCGTGTTATTATCTTCTGATATTTTGAGGATATTACCCTCTGTTGTTTTCTATATTATTGTTGATGAGAATCTATTGTCAAAAATGTAACTGTTCTTCCTTTGAGAATAATTTGTTTTTCCTATAATGGCTTTTAAGATTTTTTTCTTTATCCTTAAAATTCTACAGTTTCATTTGTTCTTCTTAGTGATTTATTCAACCAAGGATTCCTGTAAGCCTTCAGTTCTAGAAAATTCTAGAACATCAGTATCTCTTCAAGCATTTCTTAGTGATTTTTTTCAAAGACTCATGTCAGGTTTCAATTCTAGAAAATTCTCCATCATTATCTCTCCAAGCATTGCCTTTGCTCGTTGTTTCTATTTTCTCCTTCAGCAACTTCAAATATATATATGGTAGATCCTATTTCCTTTCTCAATTTCTTTTATATTTTCCATCTCTTTATTTTTGTGCTGTATGGTATTTATCATTTGATTAATTCCTTACTCAACTGTCCAACATACTGTTTATCCTATAATTTTTAAAAATAAATTTATTTTAATTGGAGACTAACTACTTTACAATACTGTATTGGTTTTGCCATACATCAACATGAATCCGTATCCTATACATTTTTATTTCCAAAAATTTTTTTACCTGAAAGTTTAAGTATTTCATATCTACTTGACCTTAATTCATAATTATCAGCTCCTGTTTCACTGCCTCTCATTATTTTATGGCTATTGTTCATAGTTTAAGCATGTTTAAAATCTCTGATTAAAGTCTTTTATTTCAATTTTCTTGGGTTTATATTCTCCCAGTTTGCTGTCTGTTTGCTTGCATTTTGACTATCTCTCTTGATGTAGATTTGCTCCTGAGCTTTATAATTTTTCTTATTTGAAAAAGTTCATTTTGCATGGGAGTTGGTTTTTTTTTCCTTTTATTTCCATTTATAAACTTACCCCTTCTCATCAGATGGTCTGAAAGTTACCTTAGTCTAGTCTGTTTCAGAAGTAGACCTTTACCTGGCAACTTAAGCTTCGTATCCCATGAAGTTCTTTCTTCTTACTATATCAAATAATGATGTCCTCCAAGTTCTTAGCTACACTGCTGTCTTTGCCTCTTCCCTCTATGAAGAACAATCTGCTAATTTCTAACGGTAATCCTGGGCAGTTGCTTTGCGTTTTTTTCCCACCCTGCTTCACAAGCTGGGCAATAATAAATAAGCTACCAGTTTCATGCTTCAATCAAGTAGACTAAATCTACTGGCCTGGTATATGTGAGATACATTCAGTTCTTATTCCCTTAAAGAAGATGAAATTCAAGCCCCCAGTGCCCAACTTTTTAGGTTAGTTCTCCTTGGGCCTATAGCTTCAACTGTAGATCCAGAGTCCATTTTTAGTCCACAGTTGTTTAACCTTGTTTCTGAGTATAGCTACATATTTTTAGTTTAGTTTGTTTCTCTCCCATATTTTATTTACTGTATCTATGTACTTGACACAGAACAGAGAGGTTTCAAAATATATTAAGAGACTTTACCCTCTTGAAAGGAAGTCATTTGTTACTTGTATTTAAACAAATTTGAGACAGGATTAATTCAACATACAATAACCTAGAGGGAAAGAACTTGGCCTTAAAATTATAAGGAGTTTTGTGTACTGCACAGATAGTTTAGAGATCAAGAAAAAAATTGATAAAAGTTTTCCAGCTTTAAGTAGTAAAATCTTAAAATATGTATATGTTATTCCTTAGTGAAAAGTTATTTAAAAACTGGGAGGTCCTATTAATATACTGATAAGTAGATAATCAGAACTTACAAGTCTGCTACACTTCTGTTCATAAAAAATGTACTGCAAAGTTCTGGTTCTGATGCATAAATACTATGAGAAAAAAGGTACAAGTTTTTTCTACTTGGCTTTAGATAACAAAAATTTTAGATTAAGGTTCTTCTTTAAAATAAGTCAATTTCCTTAAAAAACACAGTCCGGGGCACCCAAGGTATTTGTTGAAGATTGTCACTACATCACAGAGACAGTGCTTCTTGGAGTTGAAGGCGGACAATGTCTTAGAGTAAGGACCAGAATCAGAGGGGAGGAAAAGGAGACTGTTTTATACTACATATGTACTAAAGGATTCTTACATCTCCCTTAGTGAATATGCTCTTCCAACCCACTACTCTGTATATTAATCATTACCTTAGCAATTTGTTACTGATCAGATTCACATCCCTCAATAGAACTGAGATGGAGAAAGATTAAGAGGCACCATATTAGGGTTTGTATTTAGCTCAGTTTCTAAAAACAAGTAACAAAGACAAAAACCAAGTTCATTCAGTTTGGATGGAGGAAGGATGATAATAAAGCAAAGATGAGAACAGAACTCAACAATGATGCAGAATAATCTACAGACTCTACAGTATAGACAGCAGAGTCTCTACAATACAGACAGCAGTTTTTCAAAGTATGGAATATAAAGGACTAATGAGAATCTCCTGGTATATCATCTAAAGTGCAGACTCCCCATTTCAGAGCTGCTGAATCTGAAGCTCTAAAAGGAGGACTGCAAACTTAATTTTTAAAATTATCCTCCTATAAATAATAATAATAAAAATCCCAAGTCTTAAGACTTACAGCTAGAGATAGATTTATAATCACATTTCTTTTAACAAATCCAGGGAGAAAGAAATAACTTTATGTGAACTAACACTCAGTTTTACATTCTTGACAGGAGCCAGTTACTACATAAACTGAGCAAAAGTTAACATTTTCACATAATATTTTTGAAAGAAATTTATTTACTCTATTCCAAATAGAATGAATATATAACAACTTCTTGTTCCAAAAGCCAATAAAGGTGATCCTTAACAAGCATTATAATTAAAAGTGGCTTAATATTGAAAAATTTATTTTAGATGGCCTAAATTAATTGTGATACAATCACAACTTACTCTTAATTTAAAAATTAAGTACTGCTCCTGAGTATAAACAAATTTCCCTGAATTATAATGGATATTAAATTTGCTTGACTTTTAAAACCATTAGGGCAAAAATTCCACACATTTTTTTTTCAAAAGAAAAGAAATGCTTGTTTATAAACAACAATTTCAGAATGAGGCTACATGAGAGGATATTAAGAAAATTTTAATTTTACAGAAATGAGGGCATCAGCTAGTAAACGTGTCGCTATTTTTTGTTGTTGTTTGAGGATTATATAAAAAATAATCCACTCTATCACTCTAAATCTGAGTTTCAGACTTTTGCTGAACAAAGTTGAATACAAAGGGCTTTATGACTGAGGGGTATCTTAACTCTCTCAATAAAGGAAAATGCAAAAGAACTATCTGTATAGGAAAAACTATTTTCACCTAAGAGGTTTTTTAGGAATACCACATAAATGAATACTAAGGAAGCAAACTACTAGTAATATAAATCTCTTTTTATTGGAACTTCATAATCTTTTTCAATTGAAGAGTATTTCCTTTGTTACCCAGCAGGGTCCTGGAACTTCTTGGCTGGAATTCAGATATCCAGAGTTCTGGTTACCTACATCATCTATTCTTTATGTAGTAGCTTACAAGCATCAAAGGCCACCCTCACCTGATGCTTGGCCGGATCTATGCCCTCCAAAATAGTCTTCGTGTCCTCCTGCTTGTCCTGTGAAAGGAAAAAGAAGAACTCACGGATCTAATTCCAAAAATGAAAATCACATTTGGCCATGAAGACCTTGTGACTGGTACTTCAGGTGCTGGGCTTTGTTAACTCAGGATCTTCAATTAAAAAGATTCCCATCTGTAGAGACCATAATCTCATGAACAGAGTATTATTTCTTTAAGAGCATGATAATATGGTCTCTACCAATATAATTTCAATATAAACCTTAACAAATACAGATATAATTCTGCTAAATGTTTAGAACTCATGCCTTTGTCTCCAAATAACTGAAACTACAGGAAAAAAAGAGCAGTATCTTAGTATCTAACCAAGGGAAATAATTAAATTGAAAGATCTGTGAATATCAGAAACTGAGAGAAAAAGTAGGGAAAGTATTGTAAGATGATTAAACAGTTCTGTAGTACCTCCTCCTCCCATTATAAATGCAGTTAGTGCTCACACTTCAAGTAAAACATGAGACTTGAAAGAACCTGAGAGATGGAATATCTGTATTTTCTCTAGATCTTAGACTTCAGATGGGAAGAAATTTCTTGCAGATGAGACAGGAAGATAGCTGAAGAAACAGCAAGGAGCACTGCAATCACTGACCAGGGTCAACTATATCTCCAAATAAAAGAGATGTGGCCTAGAGAAATCTTTACTCTAAGTCACTCCTACCTCCTACCCTGGAAGATGTGCTTACCTAAGAAGGTGCATGCTCCTATGGCAAAGATTTAGTGAGAAAATATTATGAGACAACTATATGATATGAAGAAGTTTACTGTTAAAGCTCACTTGTTCTTCCTTTCTCATCTGCATATGAGTTTCAACAAAAACAAGTCCCATTCAAATATGAATAGATAAGCACAAGGTATCCAACACAGAACATATTAAGAAGTTCCTATAAAAATAGAAAGAAAATTTAAGCCAATTATATCCCCTTATAAGAAGAGGTGGCAAGAATACACAGAAGAACTGTACAGAAAAGATCTTCATGACCCAGATAATCATGAGGATGTGATCACTAATCTAGAGCCAGACATCTTGGAATGTGAAGTCAAGTGGGCCTTAGAAAGCATCACTACGAACAAAGCTAGTGGAGGTGATGGAATTCCCGTTGAGCTGGTTCAAATCCTGGAAGATGATGCTGTGAAAGTGCTGCACTCAATATGCCAGCAAATTTGGAAAACTCAGCAGTGGCCACAGGACTGGAAAAGGTCAGTTTTCTTTCCAATTCCAAAGAAAGGCAATGCCAAAGAATGCTCAAACTACCGCACAATTGCACTCATCTCACACGCTAGTAAAGTAATGCTCAAAATTCTCCAAGCCAGGCTTCAGCAATATGTGAACCGTGAACTCCCTGATGTTCAAGCTGGTTTTAGAACAGGCAGAGGAACCAGAGATCAAATTGCCAACATCCGCTGGATCATGGAAAAAGCAAGAGAGTTCCAGAAAAACATCTATTTCTGCTTTATTGACTATGCCAAAGCCTTTGACTGTGTGGATCACAATCAACTGTGGAAAATTCTGAAAGAGATGGGAATACCAGACCACCTAACCTGCCTCTTGAGAAATCTGTATGCAGGTCAGGAAGCAACAGTTAGAACTGGACATGGAACAACAGACTGGTTCCAAATAGGAAAAGGAGTACGTCAAGGCTGTATATTGTCTCCCTGCTTATTTAACTTATATGCAGAGTACATCATGAGAAACGCTGGACTGGAAGAAACACAAGCTGGAATCAAGATTGCCGGGAGAAATATCAATAACCTCAGATATGCTGATGACACCACCCTTATGGCAGAAAGTGAGGAGGAGCTAAAAAGCCTCTTGATGAAAGTGAAGGAGGAGAG